>NC_069476.1:3662766-3685946 GCF_026875155.1 Cherax quadricarinatus | reverse complement strand
TCGACTAATACATTTCAAGAATTAAGGAAGGGCCGAAGCCCAGCATTTTGACATCAACTGATAAGAAAGGGTTACCAAAAAAATTCGTTTGGGGCTGAACAAATTTTGGTTTGGGGAGGTACTGATATTGTTCCCGCACATCTGTGGGATAAAACAGACATGGGGGTGGGGGACAAAAAATAAAGATAAAAAGGTTCCCCTTAACAGTGAACTGCTAGATTAAATCGAGGATTGCTAGTGAAAACTTCATTTAAAGGCAACACTAACCAAATGGGGAAAACACTACCACCATATAATAGCTAAAACAATAGAAACACAATAAAACATTAAAGATAACACCAAATTTCCCCGGGGGACGGGAGCACCCCGGGGAGGAAGGGGAAAAAAAAAAGGATGACGAAAATAGGAAGATAAGACATTTTAGGGAAAAAAAAAGGGGGAACCCAATTTGAACCAGCCATCGCAGCCTTCAGATGGGCTTTTAGGCGGGGGTTTACACAAAAACAAGCATGAAATTGAAGCCAGCAGACCCCCCACTGGCACAAAAAGAAGAAAAAAAAAAAATTGTCTGTCAAATACTTTTCTTATTAAACATTCAAAGAATAAGGGGAAAGCAGAGAACGGGATTCCAGATAAGCAAGGTTGTTTTAGGAAGGGTAGAAATGTGAGGAACAAAGTTATCGCGATTATGAAATTTGAAAGGGCATTGATAGGGAAGCAATGGGCAGATATTGCTATTAACGGACAGCGGAAGATTACCTGTTTCTGAAAAAATTAGTGAGGTTCATGTACGGTATACAAAAAAGGGGGCGATTATTTTTCCAGTAGCATCGGTCTTAGAAGGGATCGTGACCCATTATGTTGTTAACATATTGATACATTATAAAAGAAGTAAATACTAGGATCGCCACAGTTGTTGTCATCGGTGACTTTGGGGTTTTGGGGAAATTCGAAGAGAAGCGCAAAAGTTTGGAAAACTGATTTTTGGGGGGTATGTTAAAAAGAAAAAAATTAAAAGTGAACAAAGGGAAAAGGGGAGTGATGAAAAGGGAACAACAAAAAATGTGAAATGAAAGGCTGGAAAAAACTTTTGAAAGGGGCGAGTTTGGGGAATGAATGGTTTTAATATTTAAAAAAGACTTTTCGGGGGGGCAAGTCTTGGAAAGAGTGTAAAACATAGAACTGAAGACGAGTGTAAAAGAGGGATCCTTGGGGCAAAGATTTAGGTGTTTTGAAAGCTGTTTTCGGGAGGACGCTTTAGTCTATCGCCTGGATGGTTTCCGGGGGTCAAGTCCCGCGACCGGTCCATGACCAGGCCTCATGTGGATCAGACCTTGATCAACCAGCCTGCTACTGCCAGTAGTGTTAAAATGTAAAAACCCACAGTCCAGCTGGAAAGGGTACTGATTTCGGGTATTGTCCACTCACTTTAAGACACCCAGGGTCTAGGGTAATTCTCCTTATGATGCGGGAGGCTTGAACATCTTACGTATTGTTTTATCTTTTAGTGTACCCCGGGTCTCCTGCTTTTCATTGGGGGTTTTTGCACCCCTGCAGTTTTTTGCTTTCTTAGGGAGTAATTTTTCGTGTGCAGATTTAGGACAGGGGTTTTCTAGGATTTTCCAAAAGGGAATTTGATACAGCTTCTCGCCTTAATCCAAGGAAAACAGTCTAAGGCTTTAAAAAAGGTTCCAATAATTCAATTTTTTTGACTCTAAAAATAAAAAGCAATGAAGTTCTCTGTATATTCTCCTGATCAAAAATACAGCGATTTTTAAAAAAAATTTAAAGAGAATATCACTGCTGGGCACCCTTTTTTGAAATTTCTCATTATCCTCCTATCATTTTTCCCCCGCAAGTGATAATGCATTGTTGTGATCTTTTAAGGAGAAACCCCCCGACATTTTCACCCCCCGTTTACACATCAGTTATCTATTCTATTGTGTGGTTGAAATTTTTTTATACTCCAATTTACCATTTATTTCCTAAAGTTTTCCTAGTAAAACAATTAAATTAGCTTCACTGAACTTTACATGTTTTCGTGATCCTTTTGAAAATTGGTTATATCCACATGTAGATTTGCAGTTTCTCAAAAATGATACCTGTTTTCAGTCCAGTTTCGTCAGATATCGAAAAAGGATGGGGCGAGTACTGTATTTTTGGGGGAACAGAGCTTTTCACTGCAGCTGCCCTAATACTTAACTCTGTTTTATTTTATCTTTGTGTTTTTTTTTTTAGAAAGTTCAAGACCCATTACAACTTTTCCCGTCATAACTTTGTCACACATTTTGTGTATTACACCATGATCATTCCGAGTTTTTGCAAAGTCTGTCTATATAAGGGGATTCTGTTGTATTGGATCGGGGGGGAAAATGGCATAGTGATCCGTATTGTGAGAGGCAGGAGCCCCCTGCTGTAAACTCATGCTTCCCGGCTTGTGTAACTGTTGGGATCCAAGTGGTTGGCAGTTTACTTGTCAGGCCCCTCTCAACGATTTTTATGAGCTAAATGGAGCATGGGTCAAAACTTTGTGCCATTTAGGTAATAGGGCATATCTTGGGGTTTAGAACGGAATGACCACGGCGTCTAGGCTTTCCTTTGAAGTATGCATAAGAATTCAAAAGAGGTTTCTTGCAGTTCTTAATGAACGCGGGGGTTCCCGGATTTTGGGCCCGGGGGGGAGGCAGGGGAATGCCATTAAAAGCTTTTTTTAAAAACCCAATGATGTTATTGTTTTATCAGAAATTTGGATATATTGAGAAATTTTCATTCTCAGTCATAATAAAATCTATAATGTCGACCCTTAGTCTGATTAACTTAATATATCACCCTTTCCTTGTTGTCATGGTTAAGCCCTTCATTTTTGAAAAGGCCAAGTGGATGTGGTTTTTGTCCTAGATTTTTGGAATGAAATGAAATATTTCGTTTTTTTTCTTTCAATTTCCTTTTTTGCTTCAAGTTTCTTGTTTTCTTCCTGGGGGCCCCTATGAATTTCCTTAAAATATTGTTAGATTATCTGTTTTCTAGCCAGTGCCCCCTTCCCTATCCCAGATAAACTGGCTTCAAAGAGAAACTTTATGAATCTTTATCTTTACTTGTGGCCCCTCGAAAAAGTACGTCACCTTTTTTTCGGTGTATGTACATACTCTCAATAGGCTGCCTCGCAACCCCCGAAACAGGGGGGTCCCTCCCTTTAACCAATCATAGGTGCGATGACAAAAGGGGATGTGGTTTTGGGTCACCCTTTCCACCATTCCATTTACACGGGGTGGGTTGAAGCGGTGGTCTGGGTTTTTGGGTTTGGGTTTGCCTTGACTCGCCGTTTGACCAATTTTCCATTTTTTTTATAAATGTACATATTGTAAAAATCATTATCTTGGGAAGGAAAATCAATTCAAAGTTCACTGCTGTGTTTTTTTCCCCAAATTTTCTCTTTATGCCCCGGATAAAAGACCTTGATTACTGGAAGGTAATACCTGTGGGGGAGTCTCTTTCTTTTTATTTTTAGTCTTCTCTTCTTTTTTTCCAGGGAAAGTGCCTCGGCTTAAGTGTACAAAGTAAATTTTTTCCAGGTATGGTTCGGGTTTGTGTTGCTTAAGATTCTCCAGCTGTACTTTTAAACATGGTTAAATTTTATCTAACTGATTGTTTTTGTTAGAAGTTTAATTTGGTGGCGGCATCCCGTAATGATCTCATTTATTTTGTTAGAATCCCCGGGGATAAAAGTCTAAACTCGATTATATTGGATGAACAATTTATATGATACTGTTACACTTCGTACCAGATTGTCATACCAAATGAAAATAAAAATCTTGTTGGTCCACTATTTGTGGTTTAAAGGGGAATTCAATAAATCGTGTGTGTAAAAATTTTATCCCAGCTGCCTCCTGGGGGGTTACCTCTGCTAAACATTATTGCCAAATTTCTTCCATTTTAAAATTAATTAAAATTTAAAACCCGGCAAAAAGTGTATGGGGCTGGGGGGGGAATTTTTCCCGGCAGTAGTAATTTTCGTAGTTTTCCTTGAATTCTTGGGAAAATGCATTACGGCTTAATACAACCCCAAAAACTAAAATTTCGGTTCTCAGTCTTTCTGCCAAAACTTCAGTTATTCATTTGGGGTGTTCGTAATTGGAGCAAATGAACGATTCTTGGCAAAAAGGGGAAAACCTCCCCTTTTACCCGTATTTCTGTCGATTTTAAAAAAAGTTATACCCTTGTTTTCTTTTTTGTTGTCAAAGTGATTTTTTGGTGGTCGCTCGAAAGCCGGGAAAATTACATTTGCTTGAGGAGTCCACTGAAGAAAGGATTTTGATGTTGGTAATGGGTTTTGCCTTGTATATTTCAAAAACAAAAAAATGCATTTCTTGTTTGTTTTGGGGTTAATTTGTTGGGCATTAATGTTTGTGCTCTGGAGGGGATGTCCACTGACTGTGCCAACCCTTTCAACAAGGCACCGCCGGTGGTGGAGTAATTTTTCATTTATGCCATTTTTTTTCTTCTTCCTGGCACTTAAAAATCATTCTATTGAATGTTGTAACTACCATTTCCCAAGGTTTGTGGCATCTATACCTTCTGGTTACATTTCAAAATAGTGTGCGAGGCAGTTTGTATTTGTTGTACATTGTGTTTTGAACTGATGGATAAACACATTCAAGGTGAAAAAGTTTACAGGAAGGAAGAATGAACTCTTTCGTCTGAAGTTGCGGGCATTTTTTTGGATGGTCAAAGTTTTGCACGTACCATTTATTTTATTTTTTCAGATATTCATGCCCAGGCATAGAGAAACTGCACAATTTTTTCTGCTGGCTAGGATTTTGTGATGGAGGAAGAATTTCTACTGTACACTTTTTTTGACCTTGTCCCCCCACTATCCTCAGCTCCTGTGAACAGTAGCAGTGCCCCCCGCCACCAGTTATTTCTAGTAGTGTATCAGCAGTACTTACCAAGACGCATCTTCGCATTTTTTACACAGCTTAGCTGAAACTTATTTTGTATTCCTAGATCATGGGAGGGTGGTATTCAAAACGAGAGAGTAAGTTGAAATTAGCTCGAGCTTACCACCGCCACGTATGTCCTCGTACCATGAACACGCCAATTCTACTGGGTGCTTGGTTTGTTTGAAGATTGTTGGTCCAATAGTTAGAGCGTAGCGAACGTTTTCACTCTGTTTCCAGGGCGGGACATGGTGCGGGGTCGTCCTCGATCATACAGCAGCTTAGTTAATGATTCAAAACTAAATGTTTCGTGGTTATGTAATTATTAATATATATATATATATATTTATATATATATATATATATATATATATATATATATATATATATATATATATATATTTATTTATTATATATAATATATATATATATGCAAAACAACCACTTTGAAGGAATAGAGAAATTCAAAGCACTTTATGTGACTACTCACATTATAAGGAACCTATTATCAAGGAATTGTTCCTTGATAATGTGAGTAGTCACGAAAGGGCTTGGAATTTCTCTATTCTTTCACAGTGGTTGTTTTGCATATTCTGAAATCACCTGTTTACTGTAATCTTATTGCATATTATTATTTTTTTATTATCACACTGGCGATTCCCACCAAGGGCAGGGGTGGCCGAAAAAGAAAACTTTCACCATCATTCACTCCATCACTTGTTTGCCAGAAGGGATGCTTTACATACAGTTTTTAAACTGCAACACATTAACACCCCTTCTTCAGAGGCACCCGGGCACTGTACTTCCCATCTCCAGGACTCAAGTCCGGCATGCCGGGTTTCCCTGAACCCCTTCATAAATGTTCTTTGCTCACCACTCCAACAGCACGTCATGTATTAAAATACTATTTGTCTCCATTCACTCCTATCAAACACGCTACGCATGCCTGCTGGAAGTCCAAGCCCTCGCACACAGAACCTTCCTTTACCCCCTCTCTCCAACCTTCCTAGGCCGACCCTACCCCGCCTTCCCTCCACTACAGACTGATACACTCTTGAAGTCCATTCTGTTTCGCTCCATTCTTCTCTACATGTCCGAACCACCTCAACAACCTTCCTCAGCCTCTGGACAACAAGTTTTGGTAATCTGCACCTCTCCTAACTTCCAAAATCGATTATCTCTGCATTATATTCACCCACACATTGCCCTCAGACATGGCATCTTCCACTTGCCTCCAGCCTTCTCCTCGCTGCATTTTCATCACCCATGCTTCACACCCATAATAAGAGCGTTGGTTAAAAATATACTCTCTACATTCCATCTTTGCTCCAAGGGACAAAGTTCTTTGTCTCCCAGGATCCTAGTGCACCACACTCACTTCTTTTCCCCTCATCGATTCTATGATTCACCTCATCTTTCATATTGACCCATCCGCTGACACCGTCCACTCCCAAATATCTGATACATTCACCTCTTCATACGCTCTCCCTCAATCTGATATTCAATCTTTCATCACCTATATTTTTGTTATCCTCATAAACCTTACTCTTTCCTGTATTCCCTTTAATTTTTTCTTTTGCACACCCCCCCCATACCAAATTCATCCACCAATCTCTGCAAACTATCTCTTCAGATTCTCCCAAGAGTTTACTAGTGTCATCAAGCAAAAGAGAAGCTGTGACAACTCCACTTAGTGTGTGCATCTTTATCCTTTTAACTCCACACCTCTTGCCAAGACCTCGCATTTACTTCTCTTACAACCCCATTATAAATATTATTAAGCAACCTTCGGTGGCAGCACACATCCTTGTCTAGGCCTACTTTTATGGGGAAAGGAAAAAAATTTCCCTCTTTCCCTACATAATCTAACTTGAGCCTCTCTTTCCTCGTAATAATTATTCATGCTTTCTGTATCCTACCACTAACACCATATTGCATTGCAACATCTGCCACTTTGCCCCCCTTATATCCTACCCGTCATACGCCTTTTCCAATTCCATAAAGGCCTCAAAGATCCTCTTGTGGCTTTTCCTTATTCGGTTAATTTATGGTTCACTGTAATCTACGGTGGCCACACTACCCCTCACGGGACGTTTGAAGACGGGGGATGAGTGATGGAGTGAAGTGGAGAAGGACCGGTAGCGGTTGGAGGAATTTGTTGTTATATACCATTCTCTTTTTTTGGTTCAGGGTTTATCAGCAGACTTATCCCCCTCCCCTATACTTTTTTGCAACTCTCTTATATACCCATTTGCCTTTATACAAAGGAGAACGGAAACGGACTATGCATGCTCTCCTCTCTCTGCCATAAAATCCCTGGTACCTTACCCTCTTCCATACATTATTAAAATAATAATTGCACCCAAAACCTCCAAAACTTAGCCCCACCTGCTTTTAACATTTCTATATCTTTTCTTAATCCCATTCAATCCGGCTTGTTGCCTTACCTCCTTTCATTTTAACCTACTGCCTCGCCGAACTTCCCCCACACTCACAACTGGCTCCTTTTCCTCACTCCTACAGATGTTATTCCTCCTTGTTCCTATACACGAAATCACAGCTCCCTATCTTCACTCAACATTTAACATTCCTCAAAATATATGGGTGCATATATGTGTGGCATTTATATATTATATATATATATATATATATATATATATATATATTTATATATATATATTATAGATATATAATTATATATATATATATATTTATATATATATATATGTTGCAACCCCCTGAATGGGGTTACAATAATTATTATGTATTTTTTTTTGTTTATTATAATGTATATTACCTTTCATTTAATTTTATATTGCTTATATTTGCGATATTATGCTAATCGCCAAATGTATTGCCTTATATGTTATTTGACGTAGCTTATGTTGTTAGGATGTACATAATATGTGCTCTGTTCAAGTCTCTTGGATTGTCAAGACCTACTGTAAATTCAGCTCTTGTCGCTCGTTATACTGCAGGCTTCTGAGCTGTGCCTGTCCAAGGAGGCTATCACATGATTCGAGGGGGGGGTTTGTCCTCACTCTCGTGAAAGTATTCAGTCTGCTCTAGATCGCTTGGTTGTTGGGACAGATTGTCTGTCTCATTATTCTTGTTAGTTCTGTAGAACTCTGTTCACAGAACATTGTATAGACTTCGTGATTTTCGACGTTGTACTGAGGTTGTGTGTCACATAGACACTCTGAGCATCTCAGATCCCGAGCTGTAGCTTATGACCTAATTTGTACTGGTTTCTGTGTATTGTCACAGTCAGGGTTTTTCCTATGCTGAACTTAGATTCAGTAGCATGGGAGTTTTGTAACTTTTGTGGAGGATCTGCTGATGGTCCCTACTTAGTGTCATTATGTTATCTCCCAGTTCCTGATTCTGTGTCGCAGTCGCATATTGCATTGCTATTGGGCTTAGCATTCTTTGTTGTTCAAGCAGACTGTTCGGGTTGCCAGTTGGTCAAGAAGTTAGTTTATTTGAGGACTTTGTCAGTCACTTGTTTAAGTCTAGTCGAGTCGTGAGACATAGCAAACTACTTAGAGCACTTACACACATACACACTTACTTGTACATATTTGTAATATCTTTTTAAATGTTAATGTACCTGACGGTACTGAAGAATTATAAATGTGATATGTGCTTTCATCACAATAATATTGAACTCTAGAGAAGTGATATTATTTTGATTACTGTGATTAATTTAATTTAATTTAATTTGATAATATGCCTCTAGACTTAATAAATTTATTAAATTTTAATTTCTCTAGTTAGTAGCCTACCAGTTGTAATCCTGAAGCACTATTGAATCATACTGAATTCTAATGGATAATTGGACAAGGATACTGACTACTTGTTACGAAAACCCAGTAACAGGCTGGATGCTAGAAGGGCAGTCCTTTCTAGTATTCACTGGAGATCTCTAAACTTTTAGAATCACGTTTTTTGTAACAAATGGGGGCCTGTCCGGGAGGCTCTTGACCCAAGGTGTTGGAGAAATTGTCCAGTTTGACATACTAGTACTTCTATGATCAAACACTTTGAGTATTTTCTTAATCTGAAGACTTTGAGTTTAGTCTTGTACAACATACCAGGTGGATGTATGTACCTGACTGAGTCTCTTGATCCAAGGAGATGGAAATACTATTTATGAGTTCTAGCTCTAAGATAACCAACACTAAAATTCCTATCAGGATTATAGTTTCCCATAATCACTCTCTCGTTGTACAATTATTTTCGTGATGTATGCCAAAGTGAAACAGTTAATTGATACTCTGACTTTGTCTGAGTTAAGTACATTAAAACTTCAGACGTGTTGGCGAGTAGCCAAATATCTCGGTGTGACATATAACAGGAATTACACTGCAGAAACTGTCAGAGCATTAATTAAAGATATATTGTTTCCTGCTCATACAGAGATGTCTGATTATGATTCAGATTCAGAAAGCCTAGTGTCACAATTGGGAAGTATGACCCTATTTGATTACTTAAAAGAAGGAGCAACTAAGGCAGAAGTGAGCCTCGTGTCTGAGCCTAGTGTAGCTCAGTTCTCGCTCACACCTTCCCGCCTCACTGACACTATAGTACAGAGTGTAGCTGGTTGGATGACACAGCCTAATACTAGTACAGTGTATGATACACCTGTATCTACTTATCCTAGACCAGATCTAGACTCTCTAGAGACGGCTGGACGAGGTGTCCGACCTAAGGACAGTCCAGAAAGACATGTTAATTTCCCTACTCCTCCATTACCTACTGGTCCTATCTCTCAGGAACAGTTTGAGAGGTTTGAACGCCTCCTTATGTTGCAGACTGCACAAATAGAGGCACAGAAGAAATTGAACGAAGAAGATTTCCAGAGAGAAAATGTTCGTCTGTTAAGACAACAGACTGATAGATCACAGGACACATTTAATGTGCAGAAAGCTGCATCTATGGTTCCTAAGTTTTTTGAAAGTGACTTAGACACATATTTTGATGTGTTTGAAAACCAGGCACGCGCTATGAATTGGCCACGTAACCACTGGGCAACATTGTTACATACTGCTTTGACGGGAAGAGCTCAAACCTGTACTGCAGCTTTGCCATTTACCAAGTACATTAGTTATGACGCTGTCAAACAAACAATTCTAGAGACGTATAACTTGTTACCTGTAAGTTATCAAAGAGCATTTCGTACATTACAACGACGACAAGATCAAACTTGTGTAGAATTTGCTCGTGAGAAAAAAGTTGCTTTTGAGAGATGGTCTAGAGCTGCCAAGTGTAACAACTACGACAGCCTGTTCAGTTGTTACAAACACGAAGAGTTTAACAACTGTATGTCTGCTGACATACAAGAATATCTGATCGATTATACTACCTCGGATATTCTGGAAACTGCAGCATTAGCAGACAATTACGAGATTTCTCACAAACTTGTACGTACTAAAACACAGAGAGACAAGGTAACTAAAAATGGTCCTAGAAGTTGGCAACCTAAATCAGCTGCTCATTGCCGGCCTGATGTACCTGCTACTGTAACTTCTCGTACCTTTACCAGGAAAACTCACAATCCTGAATCTGTCTCTGTGGCTAGACAGAAATCTGATATCGAGAAGAAGAAAGTTAAATGTACCTATTGTAACAGAAAAGGACATGCTAGAGAGTATTGCTACAAGTTAGAAAGAGATACGAGATACAGTCGTGCGGCTGGCGCCCCCACTCAAGTCGTATCCTCTTCCGAGCAACAAAGGCACCAAAATCCTAGCAATTCCTCTTATCCTACTGTTTTAGATAATGTTACTCAGGATAGATGACTAGCGTCAGAAAGTGTTTCTGACGAAAAGATTCGTTCAGCGATGAGTCCTTACTTTTCGAGAGATAAAGTAGGATTTGACGAATCACATCTAACTGAGATAATTTCTTTCAGAGACACTGGCAGTTATCTCACGTTATTAAGAGAAGATGTTTCTGCCCATAACTGACGATACCTATTGCAAGATAGATGTATTGTTAGAAGCCTATGGAGGGGCTGTTATAAAAGTACCTCTTCACAAAGTTTATATTCAAACAAGCTATTATACTGGTTATATTTCAGTGGGTATATCCAGTGGTGTATTTCCCATCAGGTCAGTGGACTTGTTGATAGGGAACGATATCCTTCATGCTGGTATATGTAAAGAACCACTTGTGATTGATAATAACACCGATGATAATTATGCCATTGAAGCTTGTAGAGAGAAACCTATTTTATTTCCTCTCAGCGCAATTACTAGAGCTATGTCAAAGATTCAACAACCATCCTTGTCTCCTGTTGAGTTAGTGGATGACAATGATTTGGGGGTTTAATAGTTGTTTAGTGACGCTCTGCGCCCAGGATCATTAACACTGACTCCCCCGGGCATCAACCTAAGTCAAACACAACTGACGTTAAATTTCTAACTCATGATGATTTAATCAAGGATCAGTTGTTTTATCAGTCACTGGAAAGACTGAGAGATATAGCAGTTACTGAGAGTGAAGCAAAGGATCTCGATAATTGTTACTATTATAGTAACGGTGTACTGATGGAGAAAAATACATGTAAGTTGTCAGCTGATAGTGTTTCCACCACAGTCAAGCATCTAGTTGTGTTACCAGTTACATTTCGTGAACAAGCCATTGATTTTGCTCACAATAGTCCCATAGGAGGACATTTGGGTGTCAAGAAGACACTCAGTAAACTTGCAAAACATTTTACTTGGCCAAAGATGAAGGAAACAGTAGCTGATCATGTGCGACATTGCCACGTGTGTCAAGTGACAGGCAAGCCAGCGCACCCACCTCCACCTACACCTCTCACTATGTTCATTAGTACCAAAGTTCAGTTCACCTGGACTAGAGATTGTTCAGACTCGTTCAAAAGGTTGAAACGTTTGCTATCCTCTGCTCCTGTGTTGAAGAGTCCTAATTTCAATCTTCCATTCTTTTTACATATAGATGCGAGTGGTTATGCAGTGGGCGCTGTGCTGCTCCAACAGTCAACATCCACTGATATTCTCCATCCTATATGTTACTATTCATTTAAGCTCAAACGACACCAGAAAAATTATGCTATAGCTCTTGTGGTGTCCTTTGAACATTTTGACGAGCATTTGGGCACTTCCCCATTTAAAATTAACGTAATTTTATGCCCAAATACCTTTTGTTACTTGCTATGTCAAATTCAGTAAAGTAACTTAATCCCTCCAGCCCATATTAACTATATATACTCATGTCATGTCTAATTATTATATTTATGTATTCACAGTACTGGTGTGTGAGGAGGAGACATATGCTGAGTGTTGAGTGGGTAGTGTGGTGTGGGTGATGTACTGCGTGACGCAACACTGTCCTGCCGCAGACCCCCCCCTCACTACACACCTTAAGCTGTTTCATACTCAGATGTTCATACTGCCTCGCATTCCACAACCACTACTTAAGAGTGGAATGCAGTCTCCTCTACTATGATCGAGCCTCAGTGCCCTGCTCGTCTACGCTATCTTGTCTCTACACTGATGTACATAACCACGAGTATGCAGAGATACGATACTGTGTACTGCCCTAGTACTAGAGGCATATCCTAGTGACGGACGCTGTGAAATTGTAGAGGTGCTTGGCACAAGAGAGACTGATTAATGTTTATATTAAATTGTATTGATATGAGTAATCAGTGATAATGTGAAAGACATTAATGCAACTCCTAGTGCGACCCTCTGTCGTGTTGGGGGGGGGTGTTGCAACCCCTGAATGGGTTACAATGATTATGTATATATAATGTATATTACCTTTTCATATAATTTTATATTGCTTATATTTGCGATAATAGCTAACTCGCAAATGTATTGCCTTATATTGTTATTTGACGTAGCTTATGTTGTGAGGTAGGATGTACGTAATATGTGCTCAGTTCAAGTCTTGATTGTCAAACTACTGTAATTATCGCTTGTCGCT
Source organism: Cherax quadricarinatus (assembly GCF_026875155.1). Classification (NCBI taxonomy): domain Eukaryota; kingdom Metazoa; phylum Arthropoda; class Malacostraca; order Decapoda; family Parastacidae; genus Cherax; species Cherax quadricarinatus. The sequence goes on along the minus strand of NC_069476.1, from coordinate 3,673,053 downwards.
CGTTATACTGCCGGCTTCTGAGCTGTGCTGTCCACGGGGCTATCACGTGATCGAGGGGGGTGTCCTCACCTCTCGTGAAGTATTCAGTCTGCTCTAGACTCGCTTGGTGGTTGGACAGATTGTCTGTCTCATTATTCTTGTTAGTTCTGTAGAACTCTGTTCACAGAACATTGTATAGACTTAGTGATTTTCGACGTTGTACTGAGGTTGTGTGTCACATAGACACTCTGAGCATCTCAGGTCCCGAGATGTAGCTTATGACCTAATTTGTACTGGTTTCTGTGTATTGTCACAGTCAGGGTTTTTCAGTAGTATGGGAGTTTTGTAACTTTTGTGGAGGATCTGCTGATGGTCCCTACTTAGTGTCGTTATGTTATCTCCCAGTTCCTGATTCTGTGTCGCAGTCGCATATTGCATTGCTATTGGGCTTAGCATTATTTGTTGTTCAAGCAGACTGTTCGGGTTGCCAGTCGGTCAAGAAGTTAGTTTATTTGAGGACTTTGTCAGTCACTTGTTTAAGTCTAGTCGAGTCGTGAGACATAGCGAACTACTTAGAGCACTTACACACATACACACTTACTTGTACATATTTGTAATATCTTATTAAATGTTAATGTACCTGACGGTACTTAAGAATTATAAATGTGATATGTGCTTTCATCACAATAATATTGAACTCGAGAGAAGTGATATTATTTTGATTACTGTGATTAATTTAATTTAATTTGATAATATACCTCTAGACTTAATAAATTTATTAAATTTTAATTTCTCTAGTTAGTAGTCTACCAGTTGTAATCCTGAAGCACTATTGAATCATATTGAATTCTAATGGATAATTGGACAAGGATACTGACTACTTGTTACGAAAACCCAGTAACAGGCCGGATGCTAGAAGGGCAGTCCTTTCTAGTATTCACTGGAGATCTCTAAGCTTTCAGAATCACGTTTTTTGTAACAAGCAGTACCAGCAGCAGCAGTACCAGCAGCAGCAGTACCAGCAGCAGCAGTATCAGCAGCAGCAGTACCAGCAGCAGCAGCACCAGCAGCAGCAGCAGTACCAGCAGCAGCAGTACCAGCAGCAGCAGTACCAGCAGCAGCAGTATCAGCAGCAGCAGTACCAGCAGCAGCAGCACCAGCAGCAGCAGCACCAGCAGCCACAGCACCAGCAGCTGCCACACCTACGGCGTGCTGTTATATAATGTAAACAAAGAAATGCAGTGTAATAAGTGCAGTTTAATTAAGATTACATTAACCAAGTCTAGAATAAATAATTTACTTTGTTCTCTGTTTAAAGAAGAAAGAAATGAACCCAACGCCAGAACCAAGAGGTCACTACACCTGGCTTCCTGGAGTGCATAACCTCCATCACCTGGAGGTCACTACACCTGGCTTCCTGGAGTGCATAACCTCCATCACCTGGAGGTCACTACACCTGGCTTCCTGGAGTGCATAACCTCCATCACCATGGGGATGTACACTACACCTGGCTTCCTGGAGTGCATAACCTCCATCACATGGAGGTCACTACACCTGGCTTCCTGGAGTGCATAACCTCCAGCACCTGGAGGCACTACACCTGGCTTCCTGGAGTGCATAACCTCCACACCTGGAGGTCACTACACCTGGCTTCCTGGAGTCATAACCTCCAGCACCTGGAGGTCACTACACCTGGCTTCCTGGAGTGCATAACCTCCACACCTGGAGGTCACTACACCTGGCTTCCTGGAGTGCATAACCTCCATCACATGGAGGTCACTACACCTGGCTTCCTGGAGTGCATAACCTCCAGCACCTGGAGGTCACTACACCTGGCTTCCTGGAGTGCATAACCTCCAGCACCTGGAGGTCACTACACCTGGCTTCAAGTGCAAGATCTCACTCAGATGAATGTACTAAAGGAGTTCTCTTATTATTAATGTATTTAATTCACTGTTTAACATTGAAAGTATTTCTTTAAAATATTTTTTGGCTTCTAAGAATCATGTTTTTTGTATACCCCTGACAACTGAGTCTGTTTGGCGAGTGTTCCGAGAGTCAGGGCTCTGGCGGCCCCGTCCTAGACCAGGCTTCCTGGTGGATGCTCCGAGAGTCAGGGTTCTGGCGGCCCCGTCCTAGACCAGGCTTCCTGGTGGATGCTCCGAGAGTCAGGGTTCTGGCGGCCCCGTCCTAGACCAGGCTTCCTGGTGGATGCCTGAGAGTCAGGGTTCTGGCGGCCCGTCCTAGACCAGCTACCTGTGGATGCTCCGAGAGTCAGGGTTCTGGCGGCCCCGTCCTAGACCAGGCTTCCTGGTGATGCTCCGAGAGTCAGGTTCTGGCGGCCCCCGTCCTAGACCAGGCTTCCTGGTGGATGATCCGAGAGTCAGGGTTCTGGCGGCCCCGTCCTAGACCAGGCTTCCTGGTGATGCTCCGAGAGTCAGGGTTCTGGCGGCCCCGTCCTAGACCAGGCTTCCTGGTGGATGCTCCGAGAGTCAGGTTCTGGCGGCCCCGTCCTAGACCAGGCTTCCTGGTGGATGATCCGAGAGTCAGGGTTCTGGCGGCCCCGTCCTAGACCAGGCTCCTGGTGGATGCTCCGAGAGTCAGGGTCTGGCGGCCACCGTCCTAGACCAGGCTTCCTGGTGGATGCTCCGAGAGTCAGGGCTCTGGCGGCCCCGTCCTAGACCAGGCTTCCTGGGGATGCTCTGATCAAGAAAACTGTTAAGTGCTAAGTGCACGAGGTCCAAAATAAGCACCACAACCCGACTTTAGAAATATGTCCAGTTCCTTCTTGAAGACAGTCGGGAATCTGTAATACTCTTCATGCATGAAGGGAGGACGTAAGAAAAGTATTGGTCCCTTCACACTTATTGAGTTTGACCTTATGAACCCATTACACCACTGTTTTTTCATTAGGGGGTATTTTGCACCGTCCTCATGCCTCTAACCTTCATAGGGAATGATTTATTTGTGCAGATTGGGACAAATCCTTCTAAAATATTCTAGGTGTAGATTATAATGTATCTCTCTCGCCTACCTTCCAGAAAGTACAGATCAAGGGACTTCAAATGTACACTGTAATTTAGATGCTTGACGGAATAAATGCAGGAAGTGAAGGCTCTCTACATATTCTCCAGGTCTGCAATTTCGTTTACTTTAACGAAGCAATTAGAGTACAGCAGTACTCCACCTAGAAAGAACAAGTATCTTAAAGAGCACCATCAACTGGCTTGGCATTCCTATTTTCTAGGTTCTAGTTACCCAATTGTGATACTGACACTGTTGTGATCCTTGAAGGTGAGATCTAACATGATTACTTCAAAGTCTCTCACATTAGTCTTACAATCTACTGAGTGATTCGAGTTCGTTTATAACCGTTCCTACCTTCATTTCCTCAATCTTTCCATATAGGAATAACTGAAACTTGTCTTCATTGAACATCACATTGTTGTCAGTGGCCCACTGGAAGATTTTGCTACATCACCTTGAGCTTAACAGTGTCCTCAGTAGATGTCACTCACACAGATTCTAATAACGTCTGCAAAGGATGATATGGCACTGTGATTTACGTTTCTTTGTCGATATGAGAATGAGGAAGAGAACATGGCCAGTACGCTGTGATATCAGAGGCTGCCATAGATTTTTCACTATGGCTGCCCCTGATTTCACTCTGTTCCCTATTGCACTTTAGGTTCTATTCGTTAGAAAATTACATATTCATCTGCCCATTTTTCCACTTATTCCTTTATTTTGTGAGCTGTTGCAACATGATCACGTTTGTCAAAGGCTTTTGCAAAGTCAGTCCAAATTACATTTGCATTTTTGTCTTCCACCACATCTAAAACCGGTAGTATTGTTAAGCATTTGTGAGAGACAGGGCGACCCGCTTTAAACGCATGCTGCCTTGGATTGTGCGGTTGTTGAGACTACATGTGATTAGTAATCTTTCCTGAAGATTCTCTCAAGATTTTGATAATGTACGTCAGCACTATGGGTCTATAGTTTCTTCTCCCCTTATGGAGTGGAAGTATGTTAGCGGTTTCACAGACTGTGGATGTTTCTCTGTCTGTAGGTTCCCCTACCATAGAATATTCAAGCACAATATAGTGGGTTTCCGGTAGTTGTTAATGAATTCGGAGTTGGGTGATCAGAGTCTGGGGTAGAGTGCAGGGTGCGCAATCGACGACTTTCTCGAAGCGGGTTAGAATTATGTTGTAAGAGAACTCATTTGGATTGCCAATCCATGACAGATTAATGGCTCACTGAAGTCAGTGTCATACTGCAACTTCATTATTCACTCATTTCCTTGTCATCAGCGAAAGTTCCATCTCTAAGTCAGGGCCCAATGCTGGATGCGAGTTTCGTCCTGGATTTTCATATGAAAAAAAAGCATTCGATTACTCCTAATTTATTTTTTGTTTTGTTCTTCTGTTGTTGCGTCTGGCTCTCACGGACCTTGCATGATGCAGTCAATTTGTTGTGTCTGGCTCTCACGGACCTTGCATGATGCAGTCAATTTGTTGTGTCTGGCTCTCACGGACCTTGCATGATGCAGTCAATTTGTTGTGTCTGGCTCTCCCGGACCTTGCATGATGCAGTCAATTTCAACTCAATATATTCCACTTCTGTATCACGTTCAATATACCTCTCTAGGAATACTAATTAATAGGAGAGTAAATTAAATTTGGTGTATAGTTCAAGACTTGTATTAAATGAATTAAACGTTTCGCCACGAGTGGGAAACGTTCCCTTTAATAAATAATTTGAATTGTATACAAATAACCTCTTCCATAGTTTGATAATATATAATTTACTTCCTGGAAAAATTTACAGATGGTATTAACAATTTAGTGTAAAGTTGAAATCAGTCGTTTTAAAGTTTTTATAAAAATATAATAAAAGGATTGAACACAAAATTTACCTAGTGACTCAGCAGGGAATTCCAAGACCATGAGACTTAAAACCTCAGCTCTCCTATCAACAAACAATTATTATTATTATTATCATTATTATTGTAAGAAAAATCAAGGCACTGGCCGTCTCCCACCTAGGAAGGTAACCTAAAACACGAAAGTTTTCCTCTTACATTTAGTAATAATACAGGAGAAAGGTGTTACTAGCTTCTTGCTCCCGGCATTTTAGTCGCCTCTTATGACACGCATGACTTACGGAGGAAGAATTCAGTTCCACTTCCCCCATGGAGATGAAAGGAAGTAAAGAAGAACAAGAACCCAGATGGCGTCCACATGTATCACACTTCAAGCCTGGACAGATGGTAAGCATGGTGTGTGGGACTACACATGTGCATCTACCTTGGCTGATACCTATCTCCAATACACCAGGGAGGAAGGAGGGCAGCTGCTAGCTTCAGGGAGTACCAGAAGTCTAGAAATTATGGAGAACTTGCCCATCATTATATGTTTGTTCGCAAAGGCTCAGAGACCCTTGGCTCATGGGGAAAGAGTGCATCTAAGTTCCTTAAGGAGCTAGGCCAAAACACTAATCAGGGTAACCAGGGATCCTAGGTCAGCTAGTTTTCTGTTCCAGCGACTCAGTGCGGCTGTTCAGAGGGTAATGCCTGCTGTATTTTGGCACGCGCAACATTCTGAAGAGCTGGATGAGATTTTCGCATATAATCAGTAGCGAACACGTAACAATATGTACTAGACATGTATCTATCACATCTCATGTACTCTCTCTCTCTCTCTCTCTCTCTCTCTCTATATATATATATATATATATATATATATATATATATAATATATAATATATAATATATATATATATATGTCGTGCCGAATAGGCAGAACTTGCGATCTTGGCTTAAATAGCAACGCTCATCTTGCCATATAGGACAAGTGAAAATTTGTGTATGCAATAATTTCGCCAAATAATTTTGAACCTAAAGAAAAAAATATATTTCACTGTGTTTGTTTAGTATTAAATTACTATAAACAAATCTAAAATATATTTAGTTGGGTTAGGCTAAAATAAATTGATCTTATTATAATAAGGTTAGGTAAGTTTTCTAAGATTCTTCTGGTGCAAAATTAAAATTTTTACATTAACATAATGAAAAAAAAATATCTTTAAACGTATAAGAGAAAATTTCAGAAAGGACTTAATTTTAAAATGAGTTTTTTGCTAATTGACCAGTTTTACATATTCGGCACGACTTTTTTTTTTTTTCAACAAGTCGGCCGTCTCCTACCGAGGCAGGGTGACCCAAAAAAGAAAGAAAATTCCCAAAAAGAAATACTTTCATCATCATTGAACACTTTCACCTCACTCACACATAATCACTGTTTTTGCAGAGGTGCTCAGAATACAACAGTTTAGAAGCATACACATATAAAGATACACAACATATCCCTCCAAACTGCCAATATCCCAAACCCCTCCTTTAAAGTGCAGGCATTGTACTTCCCATTTCCAGGACTCTAGTCCGACTATATGAAAATAACCGTTTCCCTGAATCCCTTCACTAAATATTACCCTGCTCACACTCCAACAGATCGCCAGGTCCCAAGTACCATTCGTCTCCATTCACTCCTATCTAACTCGCTCACGCACGCTTGCTGGAAGTCCAAGCCCCTTGCCCACAAAACCTCCTTTACCCCCTCTCTCCAACCCTTTCAAGGACGACCCCTACCCCGCCTTCCTTCCCCAATAGATTTATATGCTTTCCATGTCATTCTACTTTGATCCATTCTCTCTGAATGACCAAACCACCTCAACAACCCCTCTTCAGCCCTCTGACTAATACTTTTATTAACTCCACACCTTTTCCTAATTTCCACACTCCGAATTTTCTGCATATTAACACCACACATTGCCCTTAAACAGGACATCTCCACTGCCTCCAACCGTCTCCTCGCTGCTGCATTTACCACCCAAGCTTCACACCCATATATATATATATATATATATAATATAATATATATATATATATATATATATATATATATATAAAACATATATATAAATATATATAATATATATATATATATATATATATATATATATATATATATATATATATATATATATATATATATATATATATATATGTCGCTGCAGATGCCGCATATTTCCTTAAACCGACATCGGGCGCTGAGGTAGTTGTACCTCTGACACCTGAGGCACTTCAAAGGTTTTGGGCTGCACGTCCCAATCTGGTATTTCCCCCAGCAACCGAGATTCAGTTGAGCTGGGAGAGGTCCCTATATGTTGAATCAAGACCTGCCTTGTAAGTACGTTGCCGTCCTTCTTGGCTCGGAGTCACTCGGCTTGCAGGATCTTTTGGATACTGTGGATTGTATCGAGAGGCATGTCTAGTGGATACCGTACTAGTACGCCTTTTGTTACCTTCTCTATGGATCATAGCTGCATGGAAACAAGTGGTGATTCGAGGATAACCATCTGCAGTGCTTCACAGGACTTTATGTTTCGGGGAGTCAGAATAAACTCTCCTTTCAGATTTGGGGACACTGATCTCTTCAGGCCATATTTCTTGTCGAGGTGAATTACAGCAGGATACTGGGTGTCGTTGTGTCCTTTGTTTATCAACCTGAATTTATTGACTACAGTTGGTTTGACTTGTCCAATCTGAGGCAAGGAAACACTGTGTCTCTTGAAATTAGGGGATCGTACACCCTGCCAACCTTCGCCATCCAGTATTTCTGTAGTAAGGATGGACATTTCTTGAACCATACTTATCTCGGTAGCCTGGCTGGTTTCGCTTATCTCGCTGACCGAAGGGTCCAGTGAGTTGTCTCGCAGCTTCGTCGTTTGAACTGCGCCCCACATTTCCAAGTCCGAGTAATTCGATTTGTCCTTCGAACATCCTCGTGTATTCTTCCTTTCGCAAGGAGCCAGCTGCAACAGCTGTGTTGTGCAGGAGTGCTCTGTAAAGTTTTTGAGGCATTCCAAGTAATATAAATGCCCTGAATATAATAATTATTTAGATGAGTGACGTGAGAAGCAGAAGTAAACCTGAGGACTTTCCTCAGACACACAAAATACCTTACCAGCACTGTTTTGCCTCGTCTGCTTTACGAGGCTCCAGGAGCAACGATGATTACACTCCGAGAATCTGGGAAAATCCAGTCAGCAACCCCACACACAAGACTGGCAGCGGCGGCCACACACATGACTGGCAGCATCGGCCACACACAAGACTGGCAGCGGCGGCCACACACAAGACTGGCAGCGGCGGCCACACACAAGACTGGCAGCATTGGCCACACACAAGACTGGCAGCGGCGGCCACACACAAGACTGGCAGCGGTGGCCACACACATGACTGGCAGCATCGGCCACACACAAGACTGGCAGCGGTGGCCACACACAAGACTGGCAGCGGCGGCCACACACAAGACTGGCAGCGGTGGCCACACACAAGACTGGCAGCGGCGGCCACACACAAGACTGGCAGCGGCGGCCACACACAAGACTGGCGGCGGTGGCCACACACATGACTGGCAGCGGCGGCCACTCACATGACTGGCAGCGGCGGCCACACACAAGACTGGCAGCGGCGGCCACACACAAGACTGGCAGCGGCGGTCACACACAAGACTGGCGGCGGCAGCCACACACATGACTGGCAGCGACGGCCACACACATGACTGGCAGCGGCGGACACACACAAGACTGGCGGCGGCAGCCACACACATGACTGGCAGCGGCGGCCACACACATGACTGGCGGCGGCGGACACACACAAGACTGGCAGCGGCGGCCACACACATGACTGGCAGCGGCGGCCACACACAAGACTGGCAGCGGCGGACACACACAAGACTGGCGGCGGCAGCCACACACATGAACTGGCAGCGGCGGCCCCCACACATGACTGGCGGCGGCGGACACACACAAGACTGGCAGCGGCGGACACACACAAGACTGGCGGCGGCAGCCACACACATGACTGGCAGCGGTGGCCACACACATGACTGGGGGCGGCGGACCCCACACAAGACTGGCGGCGGCGGCCACAAGTTATGTAGGCTCAGAAAAACAGACTTTAGGGAATTTTTGGTATTTCCATGATATTTTAAAAAGCTTAAATTCGTGAGTGGCAGAACTGGAGGCAGAACAAGCGGTGGAGAGGTGGTCATGTCTCAGCCATGAGGTAGTCTTGGTGTGGTCACTGTCCCCAGCCATAGGTAGTCTTGGTGTGTCACTGTCTCAGCCATGAGGTAGTCTTGGTGTGGTCACTGTCTCAGCCATGAGGAAGTCTTGGTGTGGTCACTGTCTCAGCCATGACGTAGTCTTGGTGTGGTCACTGTCTCAGCCATGAGGTAGTCTTGGTGTGGTCATGTCAGCCATGAGGTAGTCTTGGTGTGGTCAGTGTCAGCCATGAGGTAGTCTTGGGGTGGTCAGTGTCCCAGCCATGAGGTAGTCTTGGTGTGGTCAGTGTCAGCCATGAGGTAGTCTTGGGGTGGTCAGTGTCAGCCATGAGGTAGTCTTGGGGTGGTCAGTGTCTCAGCCATGAGGTAGTCTTGGTGTGGTCACTGTCTCAGCCATGAGGTAGTCTTGGTGTGGTCACTGTCTCAGCCATGAGGAAGTCTTGGTGTGGTCACTGTCTCAGCCATGACGTAGTCTTGGTGTGGTCACTGTCTCAGCCATGAGGGAGTCTTGGTGTGGTCAGTGTCAGCCATGAGGTAGTCTTGGGTGGTCAGTGTCTCAGCCAAAGAGGTATCTTGGTGGGTCAGCGTCAGCCATGAGGTAGTCTTGGTGTGGTCAGCGTCAGCCATGAGGTAGTCTTGGGGTGGTCAGTGTCTCAGCCATGAGGTAGTCTTGGTGTGGTCAGCGTCAGCCATGAGGTAGTCTTGGTGTGGTCAGTGTCAGCCATGAGGTAGTCTTGGTGTGGTCAGCGTCAGCCATGAGGTAGTCTTGGTGTGGTCAGCGTCAGCCATGAGGTAGTCTTGGTGTGGTCAGCGTCAGCCATGAGGTAGTCTTGGGGTGGTCAGTGTCTCAGCCATGAGGTAGTCTTGGTGTGGTCAGTGTCAGCCATGAGGTAGTCTTGGTGTCGTCAGCGTCAGCCATGAGGTAGTCTTGGTGTGGTCATTGTCAGCCATGAGGTAGTCTTGGTGTGGTCATTGTCAGCCATGAGGTAGTCTTGGTGTGGTCATTGTCAGCCATGAGGTAGTCTTGGTGTGGTCATTGTCAGCCATGAGGTAGTCTTGGTGTGTCATTGTCAGCCATGAGGTAGTCTTGGTATGGTCATTGTCAGCCATGAGGTAGTCTTGGGTGGTCAGTGTCAGCCATGAGTAGTCTTGGTTGTCATTGTCACCTTTTTTTGGT
>NC_069476.1:3537727-3662266 GCF_026875155.1 Cherax quadricarinatus | reverse complement strand
TACGTACATAATGTTTGCACGTAAAATAATGTTTGCAGTACATAATGTTTGCACGTACATAATAATGATGTGCATATCAACCAAGTTTAAGAATGACAAACTTGTGTAACATTTGAGAATCTTTATTGTGTAAACGTTTCAGCAGTCATTGGCTTCTTCAGTCCAGTGTAGAGAAGAACGGTGGGAGATGAGGAGTCTGAGGTAATCAGTCCCTCAGCCTGGAGTCGACGTATTCAGTCCATCGATGTTTTTCATCTTAACATCGATGGACTGAACACATCAACTAAAGGCCGAGGGACTGATTACCTCAAACTCCTCCTCACCAACGTTCTTCTCTGTATTGGACTGGAGAAGCCACTGGCTGGCGAAACGTTTACACAATAAACATTTCCATATGTTGTACAAGAGTCTCATTCCTCAACTTGTAAGTTTTCTAAACCATTTACATCATCTCAACCTAGCCTTGCCACATTTACATTATCTCAACCTAGCCTTGCCACATTTACATCATCTCAACCTAGCCTTGCCACATTTACATCATCTCAACCTAGCCTGGTCACATTTACATCATCTCAACCTAGCCTGGTCACATTTACATCATCTCAACCTAGCCTTGCCACATTTACATCATCTCAACCTAGCCTGGTCACATTTACATCATCTCAACCTAGCCTTGCCACATTTACATCATCTCAACCTAGCCTGGTCACATTTACATCATCTCAACCTAACCTTGCCACATTTACAGAAGTGAGACCTGCATGGCTTTTGGCATAGATAAGAGGCGACGTTCTGAAGGAAGCTGTCTGGACTGTATTCAGTGACGGCCGGATGAGTTCCACGCGTGATTTCACTCAGTTTCCATCTCATATATTCAGATGCGGGTAGCTGTGGCGAACTGATACGTATATTCATCCAAAGCAATGTTTGGTAATGCACCGATAACCAGTGAAGATAAAGGATATACTTTGTAGATAGCGAAGCTTCTGGTTTTACTATGAAAATAACATATGCCACCAGGCCCGTGGCGTGGTAGCGAAAGCTCTCGCTTCACACGGTGAGGGCTGGGTTCGATTCCCGTTAAAGGTTGGAAACATTGGGTGTGTTTCCTTACACCGGTTGTCTATATTCACCCATCAGTAAAATGGGTACCTGGGTGTTAGTCGACTGGTGTGGGTCGCATCCTGGGACAAAATTGACCTAATCTGCCTGAAATGCTCAGCATAAACGGCTTTCTGTATAGTAGTATATCATGATGTACTTTTAGAAATAAAGATATTATTATTATTATTATTATTATTATTATTATTATTATTATTATTATTATTATTATTATTGCTTTATGGACATTGTATATTGCGCTTATAAATTTCTGTAATAATGTGACAGTCTCATCTGTCAACTCACCTACTCCAAGACCATTAAGTTATGGTGCTTCAGGAAGACTTTAGAAGATGTCTGTTTACTGTGATTAGATGTAAAGTCTAGTCACATCCAGTCACGTCATGGAAAGCTAAGAGTGCTGGAAATGAGCCTCTTGGCATAATCGCTGATGTCTAAAGTAGGACAGTAAATGCACTGGTGCTGAACCTACATTACATAACCTGAAAAACTAACGATATATTTTCATGCGTTGTCCTGAACGGAGTTGTGTCCGTTTGTCTGATGATCTAGCACAGAGTTCTTCATCAGAATCTCCAACCATAATGACTATTTTAATTTCTGGGACTTGAATTAACAACTGTCCTAACAAAAATCTAGCAAGATATACTTTGTTTTGAGACACCCATTAAATTGGACCAGTTTTTTTTGGCAAGGACAAGTCTTTCAACCAGATGTTTTACAAGCCGAGCTGTCTGAGACCTTCGCAATTATGTGCTTGATTTAATACTCTCAGCAAGATACTGCTCAAATACTACATCTGTTATTTGGAAAAGAGAACCTTTCTGTAGTAGAGGATGAACAAATGTGTCAGATCACCAAGTGTCACAGCCTCAGAAGACTTTCCAATCACAACTACCAGTGCTTTTCCACCAGTGAGGTGACAGGATGACTGATCATGACGTGCAATGGCTTCCGAGCAGTTTATGCCGTTTTAATAAAAGATTAGCAAGTAGAGACTTATTCACAGTATGAAATAAGCCCCTCATTTTTGTAAGTGATTTCGGGACTGACATTATTTCATGCCTCAGAACAGCGTGCAAAGAAACAGTTCGACCTGCTTCATAAACGGTGATTAGACGCTGAAGGACTTTTGTGTGAACTCTCAGAGCAGTTTTTTGTGATCCTTATTCTTGTAGTCTTTTATGCAGTGTGGCAAAAGTTAAAGTATTCTTTCTATTTAAAAAAAGAAAGCTTGTATCTGAAGCTCGACATTAATGAAGCAGAATAATTCAGATCTTTGTAAGCCAAATGCTGGTGAGGTCAGTATTTATAGTCCTGCTGTGTTGTGGTTGTAGATCTTGTAAAGCACTTTAAACATATTAAGTGGGACTTGCACTTCAGCCGCAGGTACATCTTTCACTCGGCTAACTGAAGGTTAACTTCAAAATAGAAATGTGGAGCTTGTATTGATTCTTTATGCATTTGTTTGGTTACTACTGAGGCCAGGTTATCTCTGGCTTTCACAGGTGCACAAAATAAACATAAGTTCCATTCAGAAAGAACAAAAAATACCGTGACTGGAACAATACTCAAATAACCCGCACAAAGGAAAGAGAAGCTTATGACGACGTTTCGATCCGAGTTTGACTATTTACAAGATACACTAACACACGAAAGCTCAGGTTCAGGTAGGCAGGTTTGCCAGGACGTTTCTTGGCCCGGGTCTTCTACATGTGGTGATCCGGCAGTGACTCCCGAAGGAGTGTCGGAGTTTGAGCAAATGATGTACCGTTTACAGCCCTATGGCAGGGACACGGTGAGTCTTCAGGTCAAGGGCGCGGCTAGCCTTCATGTAAAGTGTAATACCGTTTATAGCCCTATGGCAGGGGCAGCCCTTTGATAAGGGCATTGTGAGTCTCCTTCAGGACAGGCATAGTACCGTTTACATCCCTATGACGGGGACAGCCCTATAACATGGGCATGGTGAGTCTTCTTTAGTTCAAGTGGTCGGTGTTCTCGCTGGTATGAGCTTTTCATCTCTCAAAAGCTCTGCTCTATTTGAGCCATTCCTGACACTCGGTTGCAGCCCAGGTGCCAGAGCGACTCAGGAGATTCTCTGCAGGTGTGATGAATGCCTTGCGTCTGAGAGAAGTGAGGATCTCGAAGATGTCGATCTGATTCAGCTGTTCTGTGTCCGTGATCAGGGACTTGCTGTAGTCCCTGTGCGTTCCACTGCAACATTTTATGTACTAGAGTGGGCTGAGGCCATCAGCCCCCTCCCCCCATCATTGTCTCCGGGCCCTGTGTTAGGTGGTCGAGTAAATTTGCATACAGACACATGGACTCTGTTTTGTCCATCATGCATATGCTCAAGATGGTCTTCACAATAGTTCTGAATGTCTCTTTGTTTTTATCTTAGTCTATCAGTTCCCATATAATATCGGTGACGTACGTGATTGTCGACATCATTTGATGGCTCGGGTAATACGGGATGACTTGCTCTGTTCTCATGGGCTACAGTGCTCTTTACTGGTGAAAGTTGTTTGTGGTTCTAGGGTAGACATGTTGGTGGTAGTTTTTTTCTGCAGTATGAGGCCCGTTGGCTGCCGTTGTCAGGCGGGAGTTTGAGCAGAATTATCGGAAGCCGGGTGAGCAAGGACCCTAATACTTCCTTGCTTGCCTTCGTCGCTGTGACAGGGGAGTGGCCCCTGGATTCTGTGTTACTGTAGCTTCCTCTGGAAGAGGCTTACTTGATGTTGGAGGCTGGACAACTGGGGTTTTTTCATGGCGGAGCCTCTCCAGGAAGTGCAGGTTACAGGCATGATGCTTTGAATACAAAGGTTCTGTAACTTCACCTCTCTTCAGTTTATCCAAACAGTACTTGGCCGGGTGAGACCCGCTGCAGATGCTGCATATTTCCTTGATATCGGGCTCTGAAGTAGTTGTACCTCTGACACCTGAAGGACCTCAAAGGATTGTACGTTCTAACCTGGTATTTTTCCCAGCAACTTAGTTCAAGTTGAGATGGGAGATCCTACTATATGCTGCATCATGACCTGCATTGTAGGAACATTGCTGTCCTTCTTGGCTCGGAGCCTCTCAGCTTTCATGATGTTTTTGTTACTGTGGATTGCATCGAGAGGCATGTCTCGTGGCTAGCGTACTAGTACGCCTTTTGTTTCCCGCTCTATGGTTTTTAGTTCTGTGAGAATAAGTGGTGATTCGAGGTAGTTCACCATTTACAATACCTCACAAGACTCCGTGTTTCGGGGAGTGTGATTTGGGGACTGTTACACCCTTTCGTCCATTTTAAGTAGACAGTTTCTACTTGTTATTATCACAATGGCATACTTTTACATGTTATTTTTGCTATTTCACTTAATATTATATTCAGGAGTAATTCCATTAGTAGCTAAAATGGATTTACTCGACTTTATAATATTATCTGGTCGTATTACTTAGCTTTGTACATAGGTTATTTAATTAGTCCAAACTGCTGGTGCGACCTGGCCAAGCGCCAGTAGGTGTTTTGAGCTGCTCAACCCCTGCTCCGACCGAGTCAAAGTTGGCTGGTAAAGCCTCACTTTGTGCAGTTCATACCTTCCTCTGGACCAGGATGGGTCTAGGGAAGTATCCACCTCTAAACCACCATTCGCCTTCCTAGAAAATACCAGGAATTTTCGGAAACTCATTGCTAAGACTTATCTCGGTTGGAGAAGGCAGTTGAGAAACTCTTAAAGTGAAACCAAGTGAGCAAGTCTGTGTTATAAGAGGGCTTATTGCAGAGTGAACCCTATGTAAGAGCTCTATCAATGTGTTCGAGTTTTTAAGCAACACCTGTGCATGTACATATACCTGAGTTACCTGGAGAGAGTTCCGGGGGTCAACGCCCCCGCGGCCCGGTCTGTGACCAGGCCTCCTTAGGTCAGTGTCCCAGGATGCGACCCACACCAGTCGACTAACACCCAGGTACCCATTTTACTGATGGGGAACATAGACAACAGGTGGAAAGAAACACGTCCAATGTTTCTACTCTGGCTGGGAATCGAACCCAGGTCCTCACCGTGTGAAGCGAGAGCGTTAACCACCAGGCCACCAGAGCCCCTGATATTTCCTGACTCGCTCAGAGCCATTTGTAAATACTTTACCTAGTACTGTGATGTTTTAGTAAGGCATGAGATAAGTGTTCTACTCACAGTGTAAAATATGAGAAAGTGGATTTAAGTGTTTATTATGGTTATTAACAAATTAAATAGAAACCAAGAAAATTCCTATTCCTCTACGGGTGAAGACCCCTAGACGTGCTAAGTTTGTTAGTTTGTTACGAAAAGTTCTATAACCCAGGGACCAACTGGTTATGTTCGTAACAGGACACTAATATCTTCAGGCCGTATTTCCTCTCTGGGTGAATTATAGCGGCATACGGAGCGTCGTGATGACCTTTGTTTATCAACCAGTATTTGTCGCCTGTAGATTTGGATTGCTCAATCTGAGACAAGGAAACATTGTGTCTCCTCTGGGACTTCGGGGCATCTGCTACCTGCCAACCTTCTCCATCCAGTATATCTCTGGTTGGGATGAGGGTTTCACTTGCCTCGCTGTACCAAGAGTCCAGGGAGTCCAGCGAGTGATTTCGCAGCATCTTTGCAAGAACTGCGCCCCACATTTCCAAATTCGAGTCCTCGGTTGTGTCCTTGAAACATTGTGTCCTCTTCCTTTCGGAAGAAGCCATGTGCTTGTATGTGTGTTGTGACGCGAAGATGAGGAAACCACTATATATAGGAGAGGGGACAGGGACGGGGCAAAAGGAGGAAGAAAGGAGGTGGAGAAAGTAGGGATAGAGGTAATGGGGTAGTGGAAGTAGTAGTAGTAGTAAGGGGAGTGATGTTAGTGACACCAGAAACAGAAAGGAGCTAAAAGGAGAGTGAAGCGAGGCAGTAGTAGTAGCAGTAGTAGTAGTAGTAGTGTTAGCAGCAGTGGTAGTAGAAATGGATAGTAGTAGACGTGGAATGAATCTAAGGACAGAAAAAAAGAGCACTGCAGGAGAGCTAATACCCTACAAGGCTGAGACTTAAAACACAGGGGGGGGAACTGAAGGACAGACCACACCTAGGCAGATGAAAGGAAACAAAGAAAAATTGGAAATGAGAAGAGGTAGAGAGAGGAGAAAAAAAGAGCAAGTCATGCCCACGAGTGTTCTGATTTTTCGAGCATTTGACAGTGTTTATGAGTAAGGAAGGTATCAACAGAGACAAAGCCAGAACTAAAATTCATTTTTTTTTTTTTTTTTTATTTTATTTAAAACATCATAAAAACAAGGCTGCTTAAAAATTAAATAGCATCACCATACATAATCTATAAGTACCAACGAGGTACACACCATGAATACCCAATTTTTACTAATATGTATAGAATATAAACGACAAACACCAAAATCATGCATACTACGTTTCACCAAAACACACACAATAACAAAAGATATAACTGCGAAACAAATATAAAACTGTGGAAACCCCATTTTAACCCATAACCTACATGCCATCATACAAACAATTACATCGATGTTTAAACAATATTTTTATGTAATTTGCATACAAAATATACAATTGATTATAGAAATTCCAACTTAGACACAAATTCATTGATTTACTCTAATACAAATTCATTAACATAATAAATATTATATACATTGACGATCATTATTAATCGTCAGCAATTTCCATCCTTTCCTTTATAGGATACAATTGGATAACTCAGGGTAATGAAAATTTGACTCAGACTAATTGACCAGTAACAGGGAAGGGATGAAACATGCATATATACACATACATATACATACACATACAATATATATATAATATTTTAAATTTATATACACATACATAAAACATCACATACACATATATACATATACACATACATATGCACTTTTCATATGCCCAAATATCTGGACCTCCATAACACAATCAAAAACAAACTAAGAAAACTAGTGACTAAAAGAATACAACGAGTCTTTACAAAAAGGAAGCATCAAAAATAAACAAATATGTAAAGGCACCCCAGTCATTTTGTACACAAAAGGTACAATAAGTAACCCTAATCCCTGAATCTACAACCACACATCCATAACAACTAAAAAACATTCATGCCCAAACTCATATTAAACGCAACTCACATCCTTCCCCCAAGAGACGAGCCAGCTATTGCCCACTGACCTACACGACAACTTATTCGGCATGCCCGTATATTTATCACAGATTCAAAAGGGGTTTTTTTCAAGAGTGAGCCTTTTATAACCGTCCGAAAAACCCTTATCCCACCTCCTCCCATACAATTCCCTATTCCTACACATTGTACGATAAAACGTATTGCAAGAACACGCCTTCTCACCTCACTGACCCCTTTTCCCCGCATTACCCACGAAATATAAATGTAATCCACGATAATATAATCTAAAGCCCGTTCAACGTCCTGGTCTAATCCACCGATGTCGAGACTTAACGCACCAGGACCTGCACTCCCTCCCTTTCCCACCCTCTGTACCACCCTACCAAACCAACTCCTGACATTTTCCCAAACCTTCGCAAAAATAGACAACGTGAAAAGCCGTGTCTTCCCCACCACAAACCCACACCCACCTCCCACCACGACCTTCTGGATCGTAGAAATTGCCCCTGACGGCAATATACCATGTAAAAAACAAAAACAGACTTCACGCACCCTAGGCCGTAATTTCAACTTGCTAAATGGGAGCCATATATTTCCCCACGAGTACAGGGGAACAAACTTCTACTGGACTGCGCACGTACCCCCTAGTAACCTACTTAAAACCCTTATGCGAATGTTCCTCCGTTCCTTTACCATCAACAAAGCTCGGTAGAACAATCTCACATTCCCTTAACTCCATTCCCTATACCACTTTTTCACCCTCGTATATACTTGGTCTATATTTCCCGCCATCACACCCACACGCCAAACCTCCCACTTTAGAAAAAAAACATTTCACCCTACGCTTTAAGTCCAACAATCCTAAACCTCCTCGACGTACAGGTAACATAACAACCTCACGTTTTAACCAATCACACCTCGATCCCCACAGAAAGGTAAATACTCTTCTCAATTATTCCATTGATCGCTGTTCCTGTAATTGGGAATACAGCCGCAACGTGCCAAAACCTTACTTTTACAATAAAACGTTAACAACAATCACACGGGGGCCCAGAGTGAGATTTTGGGGGCCCTTTCAAAAACACCCAGACGACCAATGATTTTTTTCCCCAACGTCCTTACTGAATTTTCCTCCCGCGCCACATCCAAATCGTCTCTATAAATAATACCGCAAATCTTTAATGAATTCGCAGTTTGTTTTTAACCACGTTACAGCTCTCCATTCCACCCTTTCCAGGTACCCAACCCCATGATCATCGACTTTTCACTGTTTACCTTCATACCGTGGCACGTTCAAACACACGCACAACATCTTCCAACCCTTTCATAGACATTCGTTCACAACCAAAAACAGTCGTATCATCCACATAACCTATTAATGCCGGCCAAAAAACCCCTTCCCCCTACCCCACCCCCACCCCGGGAACTAACTGTGGTCTCAACCATCCTGTAAAAGGGATCCTGAAAACACGCAAATAAGTTTCTGTGACATAGGGCACCCTTGTCTTAAACTCTACCCTTTCCAAAGTCGTCCCCATACACCCATTTATTTGTACCCTCATCCTTGCCCCTTATACAAGTGTTTCCCCCACCCAACTATTTCTTCTCCATAACCCTGCCCTTCCAAAGAATACTCTGCAGTGCACCTCTTTCCACTCTATCATAGGCGGTTTCGCCAGCCCCAAAGGCCAGTAAAGCCGCCCCCTCCCCTCCCCCCCTTTGACTCCACAAAACTTCTTATAAGCCCGTGACCTTCTAACATCGACCTGCCCGGCAACCCATACTGCGTGGCGAAACGACCCTCCCCACCACGCATTTACCCTATTACCCAAAATTTTTGCAAAAAACCTTATAGTCTGCACAGAGCAACGATATCGCCCTATACTTCCCAAGGTTTGGCTGCCCTTTCCCTTTTCGGGCCCAACACCACAACTGCCGTATTCTGCTTATCCCCTAACGTACCCTTCTCCTTCATACAATTTAATAATCTTAACCATGAACTTCCCAATCAACTCCCAATGCTGCAAATAAAATTCCCACCGAAAACCCATCAATCCCCGGGGGACTTGCCCTTCCTCATTCCGTGTAAAGCAATTTTCAATTTCCTCCTCAGTAATAACCCCACCCAATGCCTTCCCATCACTGTGACCCAAAATGCACTAGCATACGTGCAAAACCTTACTTAATTCCACTTTATCCACGCCACTACTAGTCCAGTGTTTTTTATCCATGTATCCGCATATGCACTCATAGCTTTTGTGTTTCGTATCACTTGACCGCTCTATGGATTCCCATCGTCTCATTTACCTCCAAGCTCGAGATTGCCGTCAGCGCCTGCTTTGCTTTTGTTGTCTCAACACACACGCGGATGGTCTATCTCCCCACAAAACTTCTTCTAATCCTGCTTGCACCCTCACCGCTTGAAACCGCTCATTATGCAACTTTCGCAAGCTCTCTTTTATATCTACACTCTCGTCCATGGGGTAAAACACCACTAACTGATCCCTTTCCCTAACAACTTCGTAATCGATCCTCTAAATAATTCGCTAGCCCATATTTTAAAGTGTTTAAAACGCCTACCCTCCCTCACATAAAAGGACTTTATTTCCTTTCCTTTGCCACCGAGTCCACCACGTTACAATGTCTTCCACCTCCTGAGCTTCCCTTGAAAGCTCATTCCACAGCATAGAAAAACCCTCCAACCTTCCTCATCACTTAACACACTAATATTAATTTCCAATAATTCCTATAAATTTCCGGGCCCTTCCCTCCCACCCTACCTCTACTACAACTGCCCTATTGATCTGACAGACCGTCTCCACCGTATTAAAAGACTTTCAACTACTCCCTGCGAAATATACACTCTGTCTAACCTTGCAGCATATCCCCTTCTGATAAAAGTATGTTCTGTTTCCCACACCCCTCCCCCAAACACATCTCTTAACTTAACATCCCTCAAAAAATCTCTGAGAGGTGCAGACATATGCCCAGCCCCTTTGGGTTCGACGTCAGCCGCCCTTATGACACAGTTCCAGTCACCCCCCACTATCGCTACTTCCGGGAAAACCACGCAAAAAAATAAACAAGGGCCTCACACACAAAATCCGTTTTGAACCTTCGTGTCATTCTCCGCAGGGGCATAGACCCCTTACCAAAGATACACGCTTTCCCCTCCAAGTCCCATCCACTCGCAACACCCTCCCCCCACCCCCCTCAAAATCTCTGCAACACAACGGGGTCGTCTCTTTTATTAAAAGACCCACACCACCTTTCAAACGAATAGGGTTTGGGAGGGTCAGTACCCGTATAACCTGCAAACCCGCAACACTTCTCTTCTTTGAATTGTGTTCTTAAGGAGAGAACATCAATTCTATGTTTGCTAAGAAAACTACTCACCAATCTCTCTTTATCTAGTACACAAACCGTTAACATTAGCATCATACACCTAGGCTGTTATATTTTCCACCCCTTTTTTCTTCTTTCCCCCTGGTTCACCACTTGATTTGTTACGTCTATGTGTCTTCTTTACAGTACCTTCCATTTTGCCCCCCTTCTTTTTCGATGGCGTCCCTCATCCCCCCCTCCCACCCCTCCCTCACCCATCCTTCAGTTTTTTTTCCCATCTCTGTGGGCCCGGGGTCAGTACGTCATCGATCTGACGTAGCTGCCCGTTTCCTGGTAACGTTCTTATCCTCCATGTCAAGTCCGAGAAGCCTCACGTGTTCCTCACATCCACCTCACAATGAGGTATGAAGTCTCCCGATGTCCCGTCCCGTCGTCCTTCTGCGGAGTCTCATATTGTTGACAATCCGGGCTCAAAGTCTCCAGCTACGTTTCCGGGACGGAGCTTCACCATTGCGGTGACAAGGTCCTTAATATTCGTCTAAATCCTCCGACATTGTCTCTGACCAATACTCAACACGTATCCCGGGGGGCAATCCGTAGAAAAGGTATCGGCAACGACTCAAGTGCAGCACTGAGGGAAGGACTCACTTTTCATTTCGAAAGCCTGTTCACCATCTCACTCAAAACGCCACGCCCTTCCTCTACAAGAGCTCACCTTTTATCAGTTTTGACTGGGCTACGTCTTCTTGCACAGTTTGGTCACGCGTCTGTTTTTTCACATGCCGCCGTATGTTTGGGATACTCTCCACAAATTTCTACACGTACGCCGCTGTCCAGGATTAAACCTTACTGTGTCCTAAATCTTGAAGATACATTTTGACGTTTTGGGTTGGGCGCAACGTCATCTTAAGACTGAAGTACCTTCCGGCATACCTGGTGTAGGCACCCATTATCCACTTTTTACCCTGGGTGGGCAGAAAGCACAGTTCCAATATTTCTCAAATACGTTTTCTGATGTCAGCTTCGTTTGCCTCGAAGGGGACATTCCTCAACTTTATCCAGGTATAATATCGAGACACGTCCACCAGTCTCACACGCACAGCAGGAGTAACGTCAAAACCACACATCTTGAAAGCGCTTAACCACCCGATTCATAAACTGTCGCAGCAAGCAGTTTTCACAAATACTCTATGCGCTCCGTTCCGCTACCCCATACAATTCACTATCTTGTATCCGTATTCTCCCTGATTTATCTTGGGTAAGAGTATTTGAGCTGAACTAGGTGTAATCGCACCTCGAAGCAGTTCAATACCAATAGTGTTAACGCGTCTGCGATAACAAACCGCCATCTCAACACCATAATTTTCCCAGGGGGTCAACAAGACACAACACCACCTCCTCGTACCACTGCTGTCAGGTTTTCTGAGGAGCGTCAGGCAAGGGGGTCTACACAGCCCAAGAGCGATGCAGACAATGCCTTTCATATTAGGAAAGTTGTGCATAAAGGATTCTTTAACAAGACGGCGTTTCTGAAGTCATGAAGAACATTAGACAGTTTTAGCAGAGGACTGGTCCTCTGCTATATATACTGGCTCCCTCACCCTCGTGTGTTAGTGTGACTTGTAAATGGTCAAGATTGGACCGAAATGTCGTCATGTGCGGATTATTTGTGTATAAGTGTCACTCCTTCGACTTCACTCCTATTCACTGAGTGATGCAGGTTGTAGCACTGCTGATGCTACATTATTTATTTCCTAGTAAAGAGTGATGCAGGTTGTAGCACTGATAATACTACATTATTCATTCCTAGTGATAATTTCTGATAAGGTTTCTACACTCTGAATTTCACTCATATCATTGCTCTGTGAGTAAGTATATTTGTGTCACTGGAAAAGTGAGTTGTAGTAGACTGATGTATATTTCACAGTCCATCCATAACATCAATGTTCCTTTAAGCCTCAGTTTGCTTACCTTGTGATACACTGAGTGATGTATGTTAATGATCAGTTGTTCGCCGTGAGACCTTCACGACCTTCACATGTTATACACAATGTACAACCATTGTGTTTAGAAGAGACAACTTGTATTATATATCTTTGTCACTGACGCCAACCTTCTTCACAATTTTTTTTTAAATTACAAAAATATAATAATAATAAACAAGGGAAAAAGAATTGGAAATTGGGCAAAAAAAAAAAAATTTTGGGATTTGGGAAAAAATTAAAAATTTTGAATTTTTTTCCCTCTGCCAATTTCCCCAAAAAAAATTGGGATTTTTTAAATTAAAAAAAGGAGGCTTTTTTTTATAATTAAATTTATTATTAAAAAGAAACTTGGGGCCAAAAAAAAGTTCAAATTTTTTTAAAAATTTTTAAAATTTTCCCATTTGGTTTTCTTTTAACCTTTAAATTATTAAAATTCCCAAATTTGAATTTCCCAAATTTTTTGACTTGGGAAAATTTTCCTAAATAATTTAGAAGAAAAATAAAACACCAAAAACCAACCCAAAACCCTTGTTTTTAGGAAAATTTAAGATGTTAAATATTGTTTCCCCCCGTAGTTGCCCTTTCCCCAAGTATTTGACTGACCCCCAAAAGGTTTTAAAAGGACCCCCCAAAAACTTTTCATAAAGCCAAACCCCAAAAATTTTTTAAAAAATCCCAAAAAAAATAAAAAAAACTGAAAAAAAATTTTTTAAAAATAAAAAAAAAATAAGGGTTGGAAAAAAAAGAAAAATTTCTGGTGAACCACCCCAAAAAATATTTAAAATTAAAAAAAAAAATTTTTATAATCTAAAAAATATAAAAAATTTGCCCGGGAAAAAAAATTCAAACCCCCCCAAAAATTATTTATATTTGCCCCCAAATTTATTTTATAAAAAACCCAAAAAAATTTGGTTAAACCCCGGACAAAATTTTAAACTTGGAACCCCAAAACCCCCAAAAGAAAAAAAAACCACCCCAAAAAAAAAAAAATCATGGGGTTTTGGACCAAACAAGCAACCTCTATTGACCACCCCAAAAACAACCCCCAAACTGCCCCACCCCAAAAATTCCCATGACTGACCACCCCAAGACTACCTCAAAATGACCACCCCCCCGGGACTCCCTCATGACTAAACCCCCCCAAGACTACCTCATGACTGACCACCCCAAGATTTAACCTCATAAATGACCCCCCCAAGACTACCTCATGACTGACCCCCCCAAGACTACCCATGGGCTGCCCAAAACCCCAAAGACTACCTCATGACTGACCCCCCCAAGACTCCCTCATGGTGACCCCCCCAAGAAAAACCCTCTTTGACTAAACCCCACCCCCAAGACTACCTCATGCTGCCCCCCCAAAAAGATTTACCTCAGGGATAAAACCACCCCAAGACTACATCATGACTGACCCCCCCAAAGCTACCTCAGGGCTAAACCCAACCCCCAAATTTCCTCTGACTGACCACCCCAAGACTACCTCATGACTGACCCCCCAAAGATTTCCCTCATGACTGCCACCCCAAAGGGACACCTAAAGACTGACCACACCCAAGACTACCTCATGCCGACCCCCCCCCCAATACTACCTCTGACTGCCCCCCCCAAAAAATACCTCATACTGACCCCCCCAAGACTCCCCTCAGGACGACCACCCCAAGACTACCTAGGGGAAAACCACCCCAAGACTACCTCATGACTGACCACCCCAAGACAACCTTGACTGACCACCCCCAAACCCAACCCCAAAAAAGCCCATGAATCAACCCCCCAAACCCCAAAACAACCCACCCAAAACCCCCCAAGAAATAAAAAAGACTATTCCTAAATGACTGACCCCCCCAAGATACCTAAAGACTGACCACCCCAAGATTTACCTCATGACTGCCCAAACCCAAAGACTCCCCTCAGGGATGACCCCCAAAAAGGGGACTCCCCCAAGGGGCTGACCCCCCCCAAGACTCCTAATGACTGACCCCCCCCCCAAAGACTACCTCAGGGTTAAACCCCCCAAGACTACCTCATGACTGACCCCCCCCCAAGGGACACCTAAAGCTGACCCCCCCCAAGACTACCCCCATAAACTGACCACCCCAAGACAACCTCTTGATGACCCCCCCAAGACTAACTCAGGGCCTGACCACCCCAAACTCCCCTAATACTGACCACCCTAAGATTTCCCTCATAAAATGACCACCCCAAAAAATTTAGGACTGACCCCCCCCAAACTACCTCATGACAAACCACCCCCCAAGGGACTCCCTCAGACTAAACCCCCCCCAAAAAACCCCTCTGACTGACCCCCCCCAAGTACCTCATGGGGGGACCCCCCCCCAAGCAACCCTTAAACTGACCACCCCAAAAAATACCTCAGGGGCTGACCCCCCCAAAGGGGACAAAACCTCATGACTGACGGGGGACCCCCCCAAGACTACCCCCCCATGACGACCCCCCCAAGATCCCCCCTCATCCCTGCCCACCCCAAGCTACCTCATGAGGGACCCCCCCAAGACTACCTCTTTGTTTGCCCACCCCAAACTACCTCATGACTGACCCCCCCCCAAGACTCCCTAAATAACTGCCCACCCCAAGACTCCCCCTTTAAAAAATGACTAAACCACCCCAAAGGGGACTACCTCATGAAGACCCCCAAACTACCTCATGACTGCTACACCCCCCCCAGTAACCCCCCCCTCAGGGCTGACCACCCAAGATTACCTCATGACGCCCCCCCCCCCCCCCCCCAAGACAAACCTTTTGCTAAACCCTGCCCACCCCAAGACTACCTCATGGCTGAACCCCCCCCAAAGGGACAAACCTCATGATTTGACCACCCCCAAGACTACCTCAGGTGAACTGACCACCCCAAACTACCCGGGCGGGACCACCCCCAAGACTACCTCAGGCGGGACACTGACCCCCCCCAAGACTACCCCCATACTGCCCCCACCCCCAAGACTCCCTCTTACTGACCACCCCAAGATTTACCTAAAGACGGGACATGCCCAAACCCCAAGAAAAACCTCATGAGGGACCCCCCCCCAAGACTACCTCATGACTAAACCACCCCAAGACTACCTCGGGCTGCCCACTGACCCCCCCAAGACTACCTCATGGCTGACACTGACCCCCCCCAAGACTCCCCTCATGAGGGCCCCTAAACCCCCCCCAAGACTACCTCAGGGGCTGACACTAAACCACCCCGATTTCCCCTAAAGGCTGACACTGACCACCCCAAAACAAACCTCATGGTGACATGACCCCCCCAAGGGGAACTACCTCTTGACTGGACACTGCCCCCCCCCCAAGGGACTCCCTCATAAACGACCCCCCCCAAAGATACCCATGACTGACCACCCCAAGATTTCCCTCATGACTGCCCAAACCCCAAGATTTCCTCATGACTGACCACCCCAAAAGCCCTTCCTCAGCCCGGGCCCCCCCCAAGACTCCTAATGATTTGACACTGACCACCCCAAAAACTCCCCTAAAGAGGGCCCAAACCCCAAGACTACCTCATGCTCACTGACCACCCCAAGCCCACCTCATGGCTGACACTACCCCCCCAAGACTACCTAGACTGCACTGACCCCCCCAAGGGACTACCTCATAAACCGGACCCCCCCAAAAGACTCCCTAATGACTAAAACACTGACCACCCCAAGACTCCCTTTCCATGGTGACACTGACCCCCCCAAGACTCCCCTCATAAATGACACGGGACCACCCCAGACAACCTCATGACTGAAAATGACCCCCCCCAAGACTACCTCATGACTGAAACTGACCCCCCCAAGAAACCTCATGACTGCCCCCCCAAATAACCTCGGGAGGGGACCATCCCAAGAAAACCTCAGGGAACTGACCCCCCCAAGACTACCCATGACTGACACTGACCCCCCCAAAGGGACTCCCTCATGACTGACCACCCCCAAAAGACTCCCTTTCATAAATGACACGACCCCCCCCAAGACTACCTCATGGTGCACTGACCCCCCCAAGACTACCTTTGACTGACCCCCCCAAAGCCCAAACCTCATGACTGCCCACCCCCAAAACCTCAGGGAAAGCCCACCCCAAACTCCCTCACCCCCTACACTGACCCCCCCAAGGATTTACCTCATGACTGACCACCCCAAAAACAACCTCGGGACTGACACTGACCCCCCCAAAGGGACTACCTAAATGGCTGAAAATGACCCCCCCCCAAAAACTACCTCATGACTGCCCACTGCCACCCCGGACACCTCTTTACTGACACTGACCACCCCAAACTACCTCAGGGTGACACTGACCCCCCCCAAGACTACCTCAGGATTTGACATTTAAACCCCCCCAAAAGGACACCTAATAAACTGACCACCCCAAGACTCCCTCTTACTGACCACCCCAAAGACAAACCTCTTTGACTGACATTTCCCCCCCAAGGGAAAACCTCATGACTAAACCACCCCAAGACTCCCTTTTTTTTGACACTGCCCAAACCCCAAAAACTACCTCAGACTAAACACTGACCACCCCCAAGACTACCTCTTTGACGGGAAAATGACCACCCCAAGATTCCCTCATGGCTGCCCACTGACCACCCCAAGGACTACCTAAATGGCTGAAAATTGACCACCCCAAGATACCTCATGACTGACACTGCCCAACCCCAAGACTACCTCATGACTGACAATGACCCCCCCAAGACAAACCCCCATGACGACACGGCCACCCCAAGCACCTCATGAGGGACACTGCCCAAAACCCCAAAGGGACTACCTCATGGCTGACACTGCCCACCCAAGACAACCTCATACTGCCCATGCCCCCCCCAAGACTACCTCATGGCGGGACACTGACCACCCCAAAAATACCTCATGACTGACATGACCACCCCAAGCTACCTAAAGGCGGGACATTAAACCACCCCAAACTACCTCGGGGACTGACACTGACCACCCCAAGATTTAACCCTCAGACTGAAAACCCCCCAACCCCCAAGATACCTCGGGGCTGACATTTGACCCCCCCAAGACTACCCCCATAAACTGACACTAACCACCCCAAGACTCCCTCTGACTGACACCTAAACCCCCCCAAAGCCCACCCATGACTGCATGACCCCCCCAAAGGGACAAACCTCAATGCTGACCCCTAAACCCCCCCCAAGACTCCCCTCTTGATGACACTGCCCACCCCAAGACTACCCATGATGCACTGCCCACCCCAAGATTTCCTCTTTGGCTGACACTGACCCCCCCCAGACTCCCTCTTTGGTGACACTGACCCCCCCAAGACTACCTCTTTACTAAACATGACCCCCCCAAGACTCCCCCCCTTGGCTGCCCACACCCCCCCAAAGAAAACCTCATGACGACATTTGACCCCCCAAGCCCTACCTAGGGCCTGACACTGCCACCCCAAAAGACTACCTCAGACTGACATTTGACCCCCCCCAAGACTCCCTTTCATGACTGACATGACCACCCCAAACAAACCCAAAAGGCTGACACTGACCACCCCAAGCCTACCCAGGGACTGACACTGACCCCCCCCAAGGACTACCTCAGGGCTGACACTGACCACCCCAAGACTACCTCATGACTAACGGGACCACCCCCAAGGACTCCCTAAATGCCGACCTGCCCACCCCAAAAAGACAACCCCATGGCTGACCTGACCCCCCCAAACTACCTCTTTGATTGACCCTGACCACCCCGAAAAACCTCATGATTTGACACTAAACCCCCCCAAGACTCCCTAAAGGCGGGACCGACCACCCCAAAAAAAAACCTCATGGCTGACACTGACCCCCCCAAAGATACCTCAGGGACTGGACAGGGCCCAAACCCCAAGACTACCTCTTTACTGAAAATTTGACCCCCCCAAAACCTACCTCTTTTGGCTAAACACTGACCCCCCCAAGACTCCCTCATGACTGCATGACCCCCCCAAGACTACCTCATGGCTGACATGACCCCCCCAAGAAAACCTCATGGCTGACACTGACCCCCCCAAGGACTCCCATGACGGGACCCCCCCCCAAGGGCTCCCTCTTGACTGACACTGACCCCCCCAAAAAGACTCCCCTTTTAAAACCTGACCGGGGGGACCACCCCCAAGACTTCCCCCCCAGGGGGGGGATGACACTAAACCCCCCCAAGAAACCTCATGACTGCACTGACCCCCCCAAAGACTACTCAGGGCCCTGCCCAAACCCAAGACAAACCCATGACTGACCACCCCAAGACTACCTCAGGGCTGACCCCTGCCCCAACCCAAGACTACCTCCTGACTACATTTGGAAAAACCCCAAAAGACTACCTCAGGGGAGACCACCCCCAAGACTCCCTTTCTGCCTGACCCCCCCAAGGGCTACCTCAGGGCCCTGAAAATGACCAACCCAAACAAACCCATGACTGACACTGACCCCCCCAAGACAACCTCATGGCTGACCCCCCAAACTCCCATGACTAAACCAACCCCAAACTCCCCTCGGGCCTTAAACCCCGGGACCCCCCCAAACTACCTCATACTGCCCACTGACCACCCGGAACAAACCTCATGGCGACCCCCCCAAAAAACCCTTAAATGAAAATGACCCCCCCCAAGGGAAACCTCATGACTGCCCCAGACCACCCCAAAAATACCTCATGGCGGGACCACCCCAAGCTACCTCATAAATGACACTGACCACCCCAAGACTACCTAAAGACTGCCCACTGACCACCCCAAACTCCCCTCATGGCTGACATGACCCCCCCAAGATTTACCTCATGGCGGGACCCCCCCAAGACTACCTCATAAATGCCCAAACCCCAAGATTTACCTCATGGCGAAAACTGCCCCCCCAAAAGACTCCCAAAAATGACTGAAAACTGACCACCCCAAGACTCCCCTCATGGCTGACACTGACCACCCAAAAATTTCCCTCAAGGCTGACACTGACCCCCCCAAAACCCTACCTCATGGCGGACATGACCACCCCAAGACTCCCTAAAGGACGCCCACTGCCCAACCCAAAGACAACCTCAGGGGACTGCCCAGGGACCCCCCCAAAAAGACAAACCTTTTGACGGGACACTGCCACCCCAAGACTACCTCTTGGCTGAAAATGACCACCCCAAGACAAACCTCGGGGGCGGACACTGACCCCCCCAAAAGACTCCCTCATGGTGACACTGACCCCCCCAATCTACCTCATGGCTGAAAATAAACCAACCCCAAGACTCCCTCATGACTGACCCTGACCACCCCAAGACAAACCCTTTTCTGCCCACTGCCCCACCCCAAGATCCCTCTTTGGCTGACACTGACCCCCCCAAGACAACCTCATGATGACACTGACCCCCCAAGACTAAATCATGATGACCCCCCCCAAAGATTTCCCTCATAAATTGACCCCCCCAAAAATTTTCCCTTTCTTTGGTTGACACGGCCCCCCCAAACTAAATCATGGCTAAACACTAAACCACCCCGGGGACACCTCATGACTGAAAAGCCACCCCAAACTACCTCAGGGTGAAAATAAACCCCCCCAAGGGACAAACCTCTTTGGTTTGACACGGGACCCCCCCAAGACAAACTCATGACTGAATGACCCCCCCAAAAACTACCTCATGGCTGACACGGGACCCCCCCAAGGGACAACCTCATGACTAAAATTACCACCCCAAGACTACCTCTTTGACTAAACACGGGGACCACCCCAAGACTACCTCTTTACTGACACTGACCCCCCCCAAGACTCCCCTCATGACTACACTGACCCCCCCAAGGGACTCCCTCATGACTGACCCGGGACCACCCCAAGACTACCTTCAGGGCCCTGACACTGACCCCCCCAAAGCCCAACCCTTGGCTGACATAAACCCCCCCAAGACTACCTCAGGGCTAAACCGACCACCCCAAGAAACCCCCCAATGACTGACACTGACCCCCCCAAGACACCTCATGCCTACATGCCCACCCCAAGATTTACCTCATGGCTGACACTGACCACCCAAGATACCTCATGGCTGACATGACCCCCCCAAGACTACCTCGGGCGGGAACTAAACCACCCCAAACTCCCTAAATTGGCTGACACTAAACCCCCCCAAATATACCTCAGGGCTGAGACTGACCACCCAAGGCTACCTCAGGGTGTAAAACTGGACCCCCCCAAAAAATTTCCTCAGGGCTGAGACTGTCCACCCCAAGACTACCTCGGGCTGAAAACGGGACCACCCCAAGACTCCCTTTCATGGTTTGACATGCCCAACCCCAAGACACCTAAAATGGCTGCCCAGCCCACCCCAAAAACTCCCTCGGGTGCACTGACCACCCCAAGATTCCTCTTGGCTGGACTGACCACCCCAAGCTACCTCAGGGTTGATACACTGACCCCCCCAAGACTACCTCATGGCTGAGAAACCCCCCCAAAAAAAAGACTACCTCAGGGGCTGAAAACACTGCCCACCCCCAAGACAAACCTCTTTGGCTGACACTGACCCCCCCCAAGCCCCTCCCCTGGCTGAAATTTTAAACCCCCCCAAAAAGACTCCCTTTCGGGCTGAAAATGACCCCCCCAAAAAGAAAACCCCATGGCTGCCCCTGCCCCCCCAAAGGGACTACCTCAGGGGTGACATTTGACCCCCAAAAAGGACCCCTTCCTGGCGGATACACTGACCCCCCCCAAAGACTACCTCTTTGGCTGAAAATTGACCACCCCAAGACAAACCTCATGGTTTGAGACACTGACCCCCCCCAAGACTACCTAAAGGTGAGACTGCCACCTAAAGACTCCCTTTCAGGGCTGACATTTGACCACCAAAACAAACCTCTTTGGTGACACTGACCACCCCAAAAGACTACCTCATGGTGACACTGCCCCACCCCAAGTATTAAAAACCCAGGTTTCCCAAAAAGGGCCCTGTTCCCCCCGGGGTGTAAGGGGAAGCAAATAAAACACATTGAAGAAAAAAAAAAAAACTTATTTTAAACCTTCCCCCCAATTTTAGAACAGAAAAATATGTACCCCTATGTCAATGGATAAGTATAGTGCACCCCACGGAAAGGGCAAAGAAAAAGGGGGGGAACCACAAGAAAAGCAGCCCGTGCTTAAACCCCAAGCTCTAGAAGGGGAATGAAAAGGGGCAAAACGGGAGAGCGGGGCCCACATAACGTCGGGGATTCCCAAAACCATCTTCTTTTTTGCTAGAACCTGGTCACTATTTAAACGACGGGGCCCCATCATCAAATCTTACCCCGGGTTTTCGGGGTTTGGGGGGAAAGTTTAGCCCCCGAAATGAGGGTTTTAAAATGCGCCGAAAAAAAGGTTTTACTTACTCTTTGAAAGCCAACCCCCCCCCCGAGAAGGTCGGGATTAGGCTGCCCCCCCCTCCCAGTGGAAAACCGTGCCGCCATGGCCCCCCAAAAAAACGGGACCCCCCTTTTTCCCCCTCCCCACCATCCAACTCTTGAGCTCTTTTTTCCCCTCGTGACCAAAACCCAAAACCCTAAATTAGATTGAGACAGCAGTAGCCGGGCTAGCAAAAGGTCCAAGATACAGGCGGGGGGGGTACCCGAAATCCCCTCACTAAAACAAAACCCCACACCAGGGGAAAAAAAAAAAAAGCATGAAAAGGGGGTTCCCACAAATAACACCCTAACCAAAAATTAAAATATTAAACTCTAGGGAAAAAAAGGGCTGCCAAAAATTTTCTTTGGGCCGGGAATAAAATTTAAAGGAAAATATTATATGGTTTCAGCCTTTGCGTCCAGCCATAAACCTTGTGTTGTTGTTCTTCTGGGTTGGAGATATACTAGAGGAATTTTTGGGTCAATGTTAAAACTGTAACCACCCGCCATGTTTTGGCCCACAAAACATTTGAAATGCTCCCCCAAAACCAGTATCGCGCGAGGGCTTCTTTTTTTAATGGTAGAGTAAGTCCTCCCGGGTGTGGCTAGAAACCCTTTGGGTGAAAAAATAAGCTCAGGCTGCAATCCTTTTTCCCCATTTTTAATAGTTTTCTGGGCCCCCAAACCCCCGACCCCAAGCATCAACCTGTAAAAGAAAAAGGTTTGGAGAAGCTGGAGACAAGGGAATGGGTGCAGTACACAAAATTTTTTGCTTTATTTTTTTAAAAGCAGTGTTAATCTGAGGGGCCAAATTTTTAAAAAAACTTTGGGAAGGGAAGAGAGGGAAGAGGGGGTTTAAAAAATCTAGAAAAGTTCTTAAGGGAAAACCCTTCTGTAAAATCCTATATTCCCAGGAAAAGTTGAAAAGATTTCCTATCATAGGAACTGGATAAAACTTTAATAGAAAGAACTTTAGCAAATTTAGGTGCAACCCCTTTTCCACTTTCCTAATTCAAAGGCCTAAAAAAAAGGGACAGTGGCCCCGGGCCCAAAAAAGATTTAGATAAAAAAAACTGTTAAATGGGAAAAATCTTTTAAAATTTTCCCAAAAAGAGCCTTAAAACTTTAAATAGGTTTTTTATCCCAAGTATAAAAAACCACAACAATAACATCTAGGTTCCCCCTGCCCCTGCCCTTTAAGTCCTTTAATAGCCTGGGTGGATAAGTTTCTGGAAAGAAGAGGGGAAAAATTTTCATTCCGAAGGGGGGAACTGTAAATTTATAATGGGCCCCCCTTGGGAAATTTCGAAGGGAAGATTTCCTTCGCCTTATCTGTCAAAAAGGGACCCCCGATTTGTACCTTTAAAAGGGATCTAAATTTTTACACAACGTAGCCTTTCCCCAAAGTCCCCAATTTTCGTCAACCAGCGAGGAAGAGGGTAAACATCTGTAAATTTTGGGCCCCGTTCACTTTAAAGGTAGTCTGTAAAACCATTCGAAAAAACCCCATCGCCTTCTTCACAAGGATGCCGGTGAAAACCCATGGACTAAAATTTACTCCTCCCCCCCCAAACCCTGCTTTTAAAAAAAAATTACTTCCCGCTGAAGCAAACCCTTGTTTTCAGGATTTTGCCTGTTGGGGGAGGTTTAATGGTTTTTTAAATTTCCCAATTTTTAATCCTGGTAACCAAGTAAATTTTTTTTTGGCCCCAAAAACCGAAAAAATAATTTTTGGAAAATGAAATGTAGAAGCTCAAATTAAATTTTTTGCTTGCGTTTCAGATAATCTCTCCCTTTAAAAAGGGTAGGATCCTTGGGGAGGACAATTTTTGAAAATTTAATTTAATTTTCCCGAATAGAGTGCAAAAAGTCAGAGTTTTTCCTAAAAAGGAGAGGACGAGTCCCCTTCTGGGACTTTATTTTGGTTTTATGGGAAATATTTTAAAATTTATTAATTTTGGTAAGTTTTAGTTTTTGAGGTCTTTTCAATGGGAGCCCCCCACATAATTTTTCATCAATAATCTACTTACAATCTGCATTTGGGGCCCGTAAATCTAGCTTTCAAGGTGTTTGGAAGGATAAGGTTTCCCGGGACCAACACCTTTTTCCCTGGATTTTGGAAACGGAAATTTTCACCCTTTAGTCATAAATTGTTTCCCTCTTAAATTTTTAGTGTTTTAAGGGTTTGCCCCTTTGGGTAACTGACCCTTTCCCCCCCTGCAAAAAATTGAAGGGCGGATTGTAGAGTGTTTTATTAACCCTTTCCTTCCCCCTCCCTCCTTCTTTTAGGCCCCCCGGGAAAAATTGGGGAACCCCCTCATTTTTGGGCCCAAAGATCCCGTTTAAAAAAGGGCTATACCCTGTAGACTCTTGGGACCGTTTCCCCGACCCGAGAAAAAGCAACAAGGTATTGGGTTCAAAACCCCTTTTGTAGGAAAGTGCATGCAAAAAAATTTCTCAAACATTTTTTTTTAATTCTGGGGGAATCTTTCCCCAAGGCGCCTTGGGACTGAGGATGATAGGCAGTGGATAAGTTGTGGATTATCCCTAACCTAGTTAATACTTCCCTAAATGCTTTGGCAGTGAAGTTAGTACCTTGATCACTTTGAATAGTTTTTAGGAATGCCAAAACAAGAAATGAATTTTGTTAAAGCTTTGAGAATAGCTTTAGTATTAATACTACGCATGGGAATTGCTTCAGGATATCTGGTTACTTTATCCATAATCTTAAATAAATATTGATTTCCAGACTTTGACCTAGGTAGTGGACCTACACAATCTATAATTAAATCTGCAAAAGGTTCTCCATCAGCAGGTATAGGTTGGAGAGGTGCAGGTTTAATGGAATGTCCAGGTTTTCCAACTTGCCGACATTCTCGGCAACACCTAATATGATTCTTCACATCTTTCTTTAATTTTGGCCAATAAAATTCTTTTGTGATTCTATACAAGGTTTTTGTAATTCCTAAGTGACCTCCTAATGACGTATTATGAGCTATATGTAATATTTGAGGTCTATACTTTGTTGGAACCACTAACCTGTCATACAATTGACGGCCCTCTATCTCTTACCAGTCTCAGTGCAGATCAAATAATCGTTTTTTTAAACTTCATATTGTCCTGGATGACCAAAGAGGATTTACCTCATGGCTGCTCAAGAAGCGATTTTAAAAAGAAAGGGTCCTTTCGTAGTTCCTCCCGGAAGGACAGTCCCTCGGGCATGGAAACCGAGAATTGGCATCCTGCAACCTGAATGGAAGCTTTATCGGGTCTGTTCACTTGATTTACGAGGCTCCGGCGGTGAGCCTCATAAAACAACGTGGCTATTCGAGATCGGTGTCGTCCAAGGATGGTCAACATTCTCTCCAGAATACCCTTGGGATGTTGCCCGGAGTTATGGCCAACAACGGAGGAAGAATTAATCTTTTAGGTTCAGGACACGAAACTAACAGTAGTAATGTTATTACCAGTAATAACATTGCATCTTTCTATGGGGATTCCTTTTGAGACACCTACAGTATTGTACCCAGTGTATATTTGCTCTTTACATAAATTTTATGCAAAGGAACAGAATATATAGCTCCTCCAATGCTTCCAATAAAAACAGAGGGTATTAAAGGAAGTGTTTCTGAACAGGGGTAATATTCCCTCTCTTACAAGTGAGCAATATGCTCCAGTATCTCTAAAGGTCTTTAATTAGTTGTTCTGAGTTTTCCTGAACGGAAATAGACTTTTGCAATAATAAGGGGGCCATACCTTTTTTACTTCTCTAGGGGACATGTTCTAGGGATATTAGAGATTTTCCATTGGGTTGGGGTTTATGGGGGCTGTTTGGGACTGATGTGACCTACTTTATTGCACCTTGAGCAGACGACAGGCTTGCCCTTTACTCCCTGTTGACGTAGCAAATGGTGTTCTGGCTGGTGTCTTACTGGATAATGTTGTCGAGTATGCAACATGATAGTTTGCCTCTCCGCAGGTGGGGACATATGTTGAGAAGCGTGGCTCACCAGGTGACTTGGTTGGCTGAGTAGACGTTCTCCCTCCGGTTGGCATTCATTATCCAAGGTTGACGATCTTGCTCATGCCAGGCTGTTGAAAAGAGAGACGGGACCGCTCGGGACAAGGAGCGGTTAGTTTCGAAGGTAATCAGCCCAACTGGCTGCTCCAATGACAGTGAGTTAAGTCAGATCCTGAAGAAAGACTCGAACCTCTGGTCCACAGGGGGGGGGGGGGAGGGGGGGGGACTTCCAGCAGGTTATCCAGTCAGATAAGGCTGCACAAGTCCTCAAAGGTTAGAGACACACTTGCTTTATACCAGCTGGTAAAAAGCTTTGGTTTTGCTGTCCACAAATGTCGACTAGGGATTGACCACGCTGTCGTACGCCCATATTAAAACTCTTGCGGTATTTGGCTGGGATACAAGTATATGCTCCCATCTCACTGTGGTCTTTCCTACTTGATAATCAGAAATTCAACGTCATTTAACACTGACGTGAATTCTTTGTGCCTTACCCAATAATGCTGTATGAACCAGAAGTATGCCCATTGCTGTTACGGCCACCTTCAAGGCTCGAGACTGATTTTCGAAGCGCTTTCGAAAAATTGCCTCTGGTTCGGGCCTATTTAAAGCGGGAAACAAACTTATTACTGCTTTCTGTTAACTAAAATTATTTTACAGATGCGAAAAATGCCACCTTTCTCTTTCCCATCAAATTCTTCCTCCTGCGAATGCTCACTGCTTCCCTAGTTTGCTTCTAAGATTGATTTTTGTCCTAGCTCAAGTGCCAAACGGACGCACTGATTCCCCTTGAGACAACCCAGCTGCACCTATACTGGACCATTTTTGCTCCGTAGGAGTATCATCTTCTCTCTGGCGAGAACATACGTACGTTTTTCGCACTAGCCTTACGTAGAGGGAGGAGTCTGATGTGCCATACTCTTCTTCTATAAGTTTGTCAGCAATTCATGTGAACGCAGTTGCGCAGCTGTGAGAGTGCGTTAGTGATGTAATGCCAATGGAACGAGCAATTGCCAACAAAGCTGTAGGGACAATTTAGGTAGGTTATGCAAAGTATATGCCGACCCAGACGTTTTCTGAAAACTCGTCTAGGTGGCATAAGTTATTCGCTATGCACAGTAGATTTAGCAGAATACCCAACGTAAACACGTTAATTTTCAGGAACACGCTTAGCTATGCACAGTACGTTTGCAGAATACGCTACAAGCAAAGGCCGAGACTGCAAAAATTCTCCACACCGATAAGAGTCAGGCTAGTAACAAACGAGACACGCAAATTTGTAAAGCAATGCCAGACAGCTACACAGTTCTAGAGATGACCGTTAGCGAAGCGAGCACACAGCAGCTAGTAGGAGCAGTTGAACGATCACAACAGCAATGCTGATCATAAAGCAATGACACGCAAAATTTGTAAAGCAATGACAGGACGCAAGCTGCACATTGTTCCTGCTACGAGCTTCACCTAAACTCAACCGTTTCTTAAGTCCAGCTCCAGCTCTCGGACAGGCTACCCATTTACAAACCCAGGATTCCAATGGCTGTTACCCGAGTGTATTGGGAGCAATAAAACACAGTAGACAAAGTATAGACTTATATCTATCCTTCACCAATTTAGAAAGCATTATGTAAACTATGTACAGTGATAAAGTTATATGTGCACTAACACGGTAAGCAAAGCAGAAATAGAAGCCACAAGATAGCAGACCGTGCTTCAACCAGCTCTAGTGGGAATGACCAAGAGCAGACAGGAGGAGCGGTATACCCAAATAACCTATGCGATTGTCCAAAAAAACCATTTCTTATTGGCTAGAACCTGGTCAACTAGTTGATACGCGGGCACCATCATCAACTCTTAGCAAACCTGAGTTCGCTGGTTGGGGGGAGATAGCCTGTAAATGAGGGTTGTGTACATGCGCCGAAATAAAGGTTACGTACTCTTTTGCATGCCAAACGCAAGACTAACTCATGGCTGAACTGACCACCCAGGACTACCTCAATGGCTGACACTGTACCACCCAAGACTACCTCATGGCTGACATGACCCCCCCAAGACATACCTCATGGCTGACCACTGACCACCCCAAGACTACCTCATGGACTGACACTGCACCCTAGACTACCTCATGGCTGACACTGACCACCAAGACTACCTCATGGCTGACACGACCACCCCAAGACTACCTCATGGCTGACACGACACACCAAGACTACTCATGGTGACATGGACCACCCCAAGACTTACTCATGGCTTGACACTGGACCAAACCCCAAGACTAACTCATGGCTGACACTGACCACCCAGACTACCTCATGGGCTGACACTGACACCCCAAGATTACCTCATGGCTGACACTGACACCCAGACTACTCATGGCTGACACTGACCACCCCAAGACATACCTCATGGGCTGACACTGACCACCCCAAGATTACCTCCATGGGGCTGACACTGACCACCAAAGATAACCTCTGGCTGACATGACCACCCCAAGACTTCCTCATGGCTGACACTGACCACCCCAAGACTACCTCATGCTGACACTGACCACCCCAAGACTACCTACATGGTGACACTGACCACCCCAAGACTACCTCATGGCTGAGACACTGACCACCCCATGACTACCTCATGGTGACACTGACCACCCCAAGATACCTAATGGCTGACACTGACCACCCCAAGACTACTCATGGATGACACTGAACCACCCAGATACTCATGGCTGACACTGACCACCCCAAGACTCCCTCATGGGTGACTCTGACCCCCAAGACTACCTCATGGCTGACACTGACCACCCAAGATACCTAATGGCTGACATGAAACCACCCCAACAACTTACCTCATGGCTACACTAACCACCCCAAGATACCTCATGGATGAGACACCTGACCACCCAAGACTACCTCTTGGGCGACAACTGACCCCCACGACTACCTCATGGCTGACACTGACCACCCCAGACTACATCATGGCGACACTGACCACCCCAAGACTACCTCATGGGCTGACACGACCACCCCCAAGACTACCGCATTGGTGACAATGTCCACCCCAGATACCTCATGGCTGACATGACACCCCAAGACTACCTCATGGCTGCACTGACCACCCAAGACCTACCTTCATAGCTGACATCTGACCACCCCAAGACTACCTCTTGGCTGAACTGACCACCCAAGAGCTTACTCATGGGGCTGAGACACTGTCCACCCCAAGTCTACCTATGGCGACACTGACACCCAAGACTACCTCATGGCTGAAGACACTGAACACCCCAAGACTACCTAATGGCTGACATGACCACCCCAAGATACCTCATGGCTGAGACACTGACACCCAAGAATACCTCATTCTGACACTGACCACCCCATAAGACTACATCATGCTGGACTGACACACCAAGACTACTCATGGCTGAGGACGGACCCACCAAGACTGCCTCATGGCTTGAGGATCTGACCACACAAAGACTTCTCATTGGCTCGACTGACCACACCAAAGACTACCCATGGCTGCCACTGACCACCCCAAGTTACCTCATGGCTGACACTGACCACCCAAGACTACCTTCATGGCAGAGACTGACCACTCCAAGATACTCATGGTGAGATGACCACCCCTAAGACTACAGTTCATGACTGAGATGACCACCCACAAGCAAAAAATACTCATGGCTGAGACTGACCACCCCAAGACTACCTCATTGGCTGAGACTGACCACCCAAGACTACCTCATGACTGAGACTGACCTCCCAAGACTACCTCATGGCTGACCTGACACCCCAAGGATACCTCTGGCTAACACTGACCACCCAAGACTACCTCATTGTGACACTGACCACCCGAAGAATACCTCATGGCTGACACTGACCACACCAGGACTACCTCATGGCTAAACACTGACACCCCAGACTGCCTCATGGCTTGAGACTGACCCACCCAAGATTAGCCTCATTGGCTGAGGGACTCAATTACCCAAGGACTACCTTATGGCTGAGGACTGCACACCCAAGACTACCTCAGGCTAGGATGACCATACAAGACTACTCTTGGCTGAGATTGACCACCCAAGACTACCTCAATGGCTGGATGACCACCCCAAAGTACTCACCTCAAGGCTGAGACTGACCACCACAAAGACTACCCTCATGCTGAGAGACTGACCACCCCAAGACTACCTCATGGCTGAGACACTGACCACAGACTACCTCAAGGCTGACACTGACCACCCCATGACTACATCATGGCTGACTCTGTCCACCCCAAGACTACCTCATAAATTCCGGGTGGAGACACTGACCCTCCCCCAATGACTACCTCATGGCTGACACTGACCACCCCAAGACTACCTCATGGCTGACAATGCCACACCAAGACTACCTCATGGGCTGAGACACTGAACACACCAAGACTCCCCATGGCTGGACACGACCACCTCAAGACTACCTCATGGGTGAGACTGACCACACCAAGATACCTCATGGCTGTGAGACACTGACCAACCAAGACTACCTCTTCGGCTGACATGACCACACCAAGACTACCTTCATGGCTGAAGCCTGACCCACCAAAGACTACCTCATGGCTGAGACACTTGACCACCCCAAGACTACTCATGGCTGAGACACTGACCACCCAAGACTACCTCATGGCTGAGACATGACCACCCCAAGACTAGAATGATCATTCATGGCTGAGGACACTGACCACCCAAGACTACCTCATGGGCTGACACTGACCACCCCAAGACTACCTTTGGCTGACACTGACCACCCAAGACTACTCATGGCTGAGACACTGACCACCCCAAGACTACCTCATGGCATGACATGACCATCCCAAGTCTACCTCATGGCTGAGACACTGACCAAAGAAGACTACTCATGGCTGAGACACTGACCACCCCAAAGACTACCTCATGGCTGTCACTGACTACCCAAGACGCCTCATGGCTGACACTGACCCACCCCTAAGACTACCTCATGGCTCGACACGGACCACCCCAAGACAATTCCCATGGTTGCACTGACCACCCCAACACTACTCATGGATGACATGACCACACCAAGACTACCTCATGTCTGAGACGCCAACACCAAGATACCTCATGGCTGGACACTGACCACACCAAGACTACCCAATGGCTGACAAGGACCACACCAAGACTCGACCTCATGGATGACACGACCACCCAAGACTACCTCATGGCTGACACTGACCCTACCAAGACCTACTCATGGTGACCAATGGACACACCAAGACTACATCATGGCTGACTATGACACACCAGACTACCTTCATGGATGACAATGACCACACCAAGACTACCTCATGGCTGACAATGACCACACCAAGACTACCTCATGGCTGACAATGACCACACCCCGACTACTCATGGGACCGCTGACGACACAAGATACCTCATGGCTGACACTGACTCACACCAAGACTCCTCATGGATGGACACTGGACCACCCAAGACTACTCATGGCTGACGCTGACCACACCAAGACTACCTCATGGTCTGACGCTGACCACACAAGACTACCGCATGGCTGACGCTGACATCACCAAGGACTACCTCATGGCTGACACTGACCACACCAAGACTACCTCATGGCTGTCGCTGACCACACCAAGACTACCTCATGATGAGACACTGACCACCCCAAGACTCCCTCATGCTGACGCTGACCACACCAAGACTACCTCATGGCTGACGCTGACCACTACCAAGACTACCTTCATGGCTGAGACACTGACCACCCCAAGACTACCTCATGGCTGGCACTGACCCCACACCAAGACTCTCATGGCTGAGACTGTGACCACACCAAGACTACGTCATGGCTGAGACAAGTGACCACACCAAGACTGCTCATGGCTGAGACAGTGACCACACCAAAGACTACCTATGGTGAGAACAGTGGACCACACCAAGACTACCTCGAAGGCTGTGACAATGACCACCCCAAGACTCTCATGGCTGGACACTGACCACCCCAAGACTAACTCATGGCTGACACTGACCACACCATGACTACTCATGGCTGGGACACTGACCACCAAGACTACCTCATGGCTGACACTGACCACACCAGACTACCTCATGGCTGACACTGACCAGACCAAGATACCTCATGGCTGAGACAGTGACCACACAAGACTACGTCATGGATGAGACAGTGACCACACAAGTACTTCCTCTGGCTGAGGACAGTGACCACACCAGACTACCTCATGGATGAGACAGTGACCACACCAAGACTACCTAATGGCTGAGACAGTGACCACACCAAGACTACCTCATGGCTTGAGACACTGACCACCTCTCCACCGCTTGTTCTGCCTACAGTTCTGCCACTCACGAAATTTAGCTTTTTAAAATATTCTGG
The DNA here is from genome assembly GCF_026875155.1 of Cherax quadricarinatus. NCBI lineage: Eukaryota > Metazoa > Arthropoda > Malacostraca > Decapoda > Parastacidae > Cherax > Cherax quadricarinatus. Next base: position 3,629,918 of record NC_069476.1, on the reverse strand, counting down.
AAATTACCAAAAAAATTCTAAAGTCTGTTTTTCTGAGCTACATAACTTGTGGCCGCGCCGCCAGTCTTGTGTGTGTCCGCCGCCGCCAAGTCATGTGTGGTGGCCACCGCTGCCAGTTCATGTGTGTGGCTGCCGCCGCCTGTCTTGTGTTGTCCGCGCTTGCCAGTCTTGTGTGTGTCCGCCGACGCCAGTCAGGTGTGTGGGCCGCGCATGCCTAGTCATGTGTGTGCTGCCGCCGCAAGTCTTTGTGTGTGTCCGCCGCTGCCAGTCTTGTGTGTGGCCGCCGCTGCCAGTCATGTGTGTTGGCCGCCGCTGCCGGTCATGTGTGTGTCCGGCCTGCGCGCACAGTCATGTGTGTGGCCGCCGCTGCGTCATGTGTGTGGCGGCGCCGAAGTCTTGTGTGTGTTCCGCGCTGCCAGTCCATGTGTGTGGCCTGCTGCCAGTCATTGTGTGGCTTCCGCCGCCCATCTTTGTGTGTGACGCCGCTGCCAGTTCTTGTGTGTGGCCGCCGCTGCCAGTCTTGGTGTGTGGCCGCCGCTGCCAGTCATGTGTGTGGCCGCCGCTGTCCAGTCACTGTGTGTGGCCACCGCCGCTAGTCTTGTGTGTGGCCGCCGCTGACAGTTCTTGTGTGTGGCCGCCGCTGCCAGTCTTGTGTGTGGCCACCGCTGCCAGTCTTGTGTGTGGCCGACGTGCCAGTCTTGACTGTGTGGCCACCGCTGCCAGTCTTGTGTGTGGCCGATGCTGCCAGTCATGTGTGTGGCCACCGCTGGCCAGTCTTGTGTGTGGCCGCCGCTGCAGTCTTGTGTGTGGACCAAATTGCTGCCAGGTCTTGTGTGGCGGCCGCCGGGCCAGTTTGTGTGTGGCCGCGCTGCCAGTCTTGTGTGTGGCCGATGCTGCCGTCATGTGTGTGGCCGCCGCTGCCGTCTTGTGTGTGGCGGTTGCTGACTGGATTTTCCAGATTCTCGGAGTGTAATCCATCGTTGCTCCCTGGAGCCTCGTATTAAAGCAGGACGAGGCAAAACAGGGTGGTAAGGTATTTTGTGGGTCTGAGGAAAGTCCTCAGGTTTACTTCTGCTTCTCACGTCACTCATCTAAATTAATTTTTTATATTCAGGGCATGGATATTACTTGGAATGCCTCAAAACTTTACAGAGCACCCTGCACAACACAGCTGTCTTGCAGCTGGCTCCTTGCGAAAGGAAGAATACAGAGGATGTTCGAAGACAATCGGAATTCTCGGACTTGGAAATGTGGGGCGCATTCAAACGACGAAGCTGCGGACAACTACTGACCCTTGATCAGCGAGTAAAGCGAAACCAGCCAGGCTACCGAGATAAGTATGGTTCAGAATGTCCATCCTTACTATCAGAAAATACTGGATGGGCGAAGGTTGGCAGGGTGTACGATCCCTATTTCAAGAGACACAGTGTTTCCTTGCCTCAGATTGTGACAAGTCAAACCAACTGTAGTCAATAAATTCAGGTTGTAAACAAGGGACACAACGACACCCAGTATCCTTGACTGTATTCACATCGACAAGAAATATGGCCTAAGTGAATCAGTGTCCCCAAATCTGAAAGGAGAGTTTATTCTGGACTCCCGAAAACAAAAAGTCCTGTGAAGCACTGCAGATGGTTAATCCTCGCATCACACTTGTTTCCATGTCAGCTATGGACCATAGAGAAGGTAACCAAAGGCGTACTTAGTCACGGTATCCATAGACATGCCTTCGATCAATCCACCGTTATCAAAAGATCCTTGCAAGCCGACGTGACTCCGAGCAGAAGGACGAACGTACTACATGGCAGGTATTGATTCAACATATAGGGGACCTCTCCCCAGTCCCCCCCCCACTGAACATCCCCGGTTTGGGGACTTTGGGGGAAATACCAGATTGGGACCAAGTGCAGCCCAAATCTTTGAAGTGCCTTCAGGTGTTCAGAGGTAACAACTACCTCAGCGCCCGATGTCGGTTTAAGGAAATATGCGGCATCTGCAGCGGACATTTTTATATATATATATTATATATATATATATATTATATATATATATATATATATATATATATATAGATATATATATATATATATGTTTATATATATTTTATATGTATATATATCATATATATATATATATATAATATATATATATATATAATATATATAGTGTGTGAAGCTTGGCGTGGTCAAATGCAGCAGAGGGAGAGGTGGAGGCGTGGAGATGTCTGTTTAAGGGCAATGTGTGGGTTAAATGTGCAGAAAAATTCGGAGTGTGGAATTAGGAAAAGTGTGGAGTTAATAAAAGTATTAGTCAGAGGCTTGAAGGAGGGGGGTTGTTGAGGTGGTTTGGTCTCTGGGGAAGTGGATAAAGTAGAATGACATGGAAAGCATATAAATCTATTGGGGAAGGAAGGCGGGGTAGGGGTCGTCCTTGAAAGGGTTGGAGAGAGGGGGTAAAGGAGGTTTTGTGGGCAAGGGGCTTGGACTTCCAGCAAGCGTGCGTGAGCGAGTTAGATAGGAGTGAATGGAGACGAATGGTACTTGGGACCTGGCGATCTGTTGGAGTGTGAGCAGGGTAATATTTAGTGAAGGGATTCAGGGAAACCGGTTATTTTCATATAGTCGGACTAGAGTCCTGGAAATGGGAAGTACAATGCCTGCACTTTAAAGGAGGGGTTTGGGATATTGGCAGTTTGGAGGGATATGTTGTGTATCTTTATATGTGTATGCTTCTAAACTGTTGTATTCTGAGCACCTCTGCAAAAACAGTGATTATGTGTGAGTGAGGTGAAAGTGTTCAATGATGATGAAAGTATTTTCTTTTTGGGAATTTTCTTTCTTTTTTGGGTCACCCTGCCTCGGTAGGAGACGGCCGACTTGTTGAAAAAAAAAAAAAAGTCGTGCCGAATATGTAAAACTGGTCAATTAGCAAGAACTCATTTAAAATTAAGTCCTTTCTGAAATTTTCTCTTATACGTTTAAAGATATTTTTTTTTCATTAATGTTAATGTAAAAATTTTAATTTTGCACCAGAAGAATCTTAGAAAACTTACCTAACCTTATTATAATAAGATCAATTTATTTTAGCCTAACCCAACTAAATATATTTTAGATTTGTTTATAGTAATTTAATACTAAACAAACACAGTGAAATATATTTTTTTCTTTAGGTTCAAAATTATTTTGGCGAAATTATTGCATACACAAATTTTCACTTGTCCTATATGGCAAGATGAGCGTTGCTATTTAAGCCAAGATCGCAAGTTCTGCCTATTCGGCACGACATATATATATATATATATATATATATATATATATATATATTATATATATATATATATATTATATATATATATATATATAGATAAAAGAGAGAGAGAGAGAGAGAGAGAGAGAGAGAGAGTACATGAGATGTGATAGATACATGTCTAGTACATATTGTTACGTGTTCGCTACTGATTATAATGCGAAAATCTCATCCAGCTCTTCAGAACTGTTGCGCGTGCCCAAAATACAGCAGGCATTACCCCTCTGAACAGCCGCACTGAGTCGCTGGAACAGAAAACTAGCTGACCTAGGATCCCTGGTTACCCTGATTAGTGTTTTGCCTAGCTCCTTAAGGAACTTAGATGCACTCTTTCCCCATGAGCCAAGGGTCTCTGAGCCTTTGCGAACAAACATATAATGATGGGCAAGTTCTCCATAATTTCTAGACTTCTGGTACTCCCTGAAGCTAGCAGCTGCCCCTCCTTCCTCCCTGGTGTATTGGAGATAGGTATCAGCCAAGGTAGATGCACATGTGTAGTCCCACACCACCTGCTTACCATCTGTCCAGGCTTGAAGTGTGATACCATGTGGACGCCATCTGGGTTCTTGTTCTTCTTTACTTCCTTTCATCTCCATGGGGGAAGTGGAACTGAATTCTTCCTCCGTAAGTCATGCGTGTCATAAGAGGCGACTAAAATGCCGGGAGCAAGAAGCTAGTAACACCTTTCTCCTGTATATATTACTAAATGTAAAGAGGAAAACTTTCGTGTTTTAGGTTACCTTCCCTAGGTGGGAGACGGCCAGTGCCTTGATTTTTCTTACAATAATAATGATAATAATAATAATAATTGTTTGTTGATAGGAGAGCTGAGGTTTAAGTCTCATGGTCTTGGAATTCCCTGCTGAGTCACTAGGTAATTTTTGTTTCAATCCTTTTATTATATTTTTATAAAAACTTTAAAAACGACTGATTTCAACTTTACACTAAATTGTTAATACCATCTGTAAATTTTTTCCAGGAAGTAAATTATAATATTATCAAACTATGGAAGAGGTTATTTGTATACAATTCAAATTATTTATTAAAGGGAACGTTTCCCCACTCGTGGCGAAACGTTAATTCATTTAATACAAGTCTTGAACTATACACAAATTTAATTTACTCTCCTATTAATTAGTATTCCTAGAGAGGTATATTGAACGTGATACAGAAGTGGAATATATTGAGTTGAAATTGACTGCATCATGCAAGGTCCGTGAGAGCCAGACACAACAAATTGACTGCATCATGCAAGGTCCGTGAGAGCCAGACACAAACAAATAGTGACGCAACAAGTGCAAGGGTCCGTGAGAGCCAGACACAACAAATTGACTGCATCATGCAAGGTCCGTGAGAGCCAGACGCAACAACAGAAGAACAAAACAAAAAATAAATTAGGAGTAATCGAAATGCTTTTTTTTCATATGAAAAATCCAGGACGAAACTCGCATCCAGCATTGGGCCCTGACTTAGAGATGGAACTTTCGCTGATGACAAGGAAATGAGTGAAATAATGAAGTTGCAGTATGACACTGACTTCAGTGAGCCATTAATCTGTCCATGGATTGGCAATCCAAATGAGTTTCTTACAACATAATTCTAACCCCGCTTCGAGAAAGTCGTCGATTGCGCACCCCTGCACTCTACCCCAGACTCTGACTCACCCAACTCCGAATTCATTAACAACTACCGGAAACCCACTATATTGTGCCTTGAATATTCTATGGTAGGGGAACCTAGACAGAGAAAACATCCCACAGTCCTGTGAAACCGCTAACATACTTCCACTCCATAAAGGGGAGAAGAAACTATAGACCCATAGTGCTGACGTACATTATCAAAATCCTTGAGAGAATCTTCAGGAAAGATTACTAATCACATGTAGTCTCAACAACCGCACAATCCAAGGCAGCATGCGTTTAAAGCGGGTCGCCCCTGTCTCTCACAAATGCTTAACCAATACTACACGGTTTTAGATGTGGTGGAAGACAAAAATGCAAATGTAATTTGGACTGACTTTGCAAAAGCCTTTGACAAACGTGATCATGTTGCAACAGCTCACAAAATAAAGGAATAAGTGGAAAAATGGGCAGATGAATATGTAATTTTCTAACGAATAGAACCTAAAGTGCAATAGGGAACAGAGTGAAATCAGGGGCAGCCATAGTGAAAAACTATGGCAGCCTCTGATATCACAGCGTACTGGCCACTGTTCTCTTCCTCATTCTCATATCCGACAAAGAAACGTAAATCACAGTGCCATATCATCCTTTGCAGACGTTATTAGAATCTGTGTGAGTGACATCTACTGAGGACACTGTTAAGCTCAAGGTGATGTAGCAAAATCTTCCAGTGGGCCACTGACAACAATGTGATGTTCAATGAAGACAAGTTTCAGTTATTCCTATATGGAAAGATTGAGGAAATGAAGGTAGGAACGGAGTATAAACGAACTCGAATCACTCAGTAGATTGTAAGACTAATGTGAGAGACTTTGAAGTAATCATGTTAGATCTCACCTTCAAGGATCACAACAGTGTCAGTATCACAATTGGGTAACTAGAACCTAGAAAATAAGGAATGCCAAGCCAGTGATGGTGCTCTTTAAGATACTTGTTCTTTCTAGGCTGGAGTACTGCTGTACTCTAATTGCTTCGTTAAAGATAAACGAAATTGCAGACCTGGAGAATATGTAGAGAGCCTTCACTTCCTGCATTTATTCCGTCAAGCATCTAAATTACAGTGTACATTTGAAGTCCCTTGATCTGTACTTTCTGGAAGGTAGGCGAGAGAGATACATTATAATCTACACCTAGAATATTTTAGAAGGATTTGTCCCAAATCTGCACAAATAAATCATTCCCTATGAAGGTTAGAGGCATGAAGGACGGTGCAAAATACCCCCTAATGAAAAACAGTGGTGTAATGGGTTCACTAAGGTCAAACTCAATAAGTGTGAAGGGACCAATACTTTTCTACGTCCTCCCTTCATGCATGAAGAGTATTACAGATTCCCGACTGTCTTCAAGAAGGAACTGGACATATTTCTAAAGTCGGGTTGTGGTGCTTATTTTGGACCTCGTGCACTTAGCACTAACAGTTTTCTTGATCAGAGCATCCACCAGGAAGCCTGGTCTAGGACGGGGCCGCCAGAGCCCTGACTCTCGGAGCATCCACCAGGAAGCCTGGTCTAGGACGGGGCCGCCAGAACCCTGACTCTCGGAGCATCCACCAGGAAGCCTGGTCTAGGACGGGGCCGCCAGAACCCTGACTCTCGGATCATCCACCAGGAAGCCTGGTCTAGGACGGGGCCGCCAGAACCCTGACTCTCGGAGCATCCACCAGGAAGCCTGGTCTAGGACGGGGCCGCCAGAACCCTGACTCTCGGAGCATCCACCAGGAAGCCTGGTCTAGGACGGGGCCGCCAGAACCCTGACTCTCGGATCATCCACCAGGAAGCCTGGTCTAGGACGGGGCCGCCAGAACCCTGACTCTCGGAGCATCCACCAGGAAGCCTGGTCTAGGACGGGGCCGCCAGAACCCTGACTCTCGGAGCATCCACCAGGAAGCCTGGTCTAGGACGGGGCCGCCAGAACCCTGACTCTCAGAGCATCCACCAGGAAGCCTGGTCTAGGACGGGGCCGCCAGAACCCTGACTCTCGGAGCATCCACCAGGAAGCCGGGTCTAGGACGGGGCCGCCAGAACCCTGACTCTCGGAGCATCCACCAGGAAGCCTGGTCTAGGACGGGGCCGCCAAAAAACCCTGACTCTCGGAGCATCCACCAGGAAGCCGGGTCTAGGACGGGGCCGCCAGACCCCTGACTCTCGGAACACTCCCCAAAACCCAGCTCAGGTTGTCAGGGGTATACAAAAAAACATGATATTCTTAGAAGCCAAAAAATATTTTAAAGAAATACTTTCATGTTAACAGTGAATTAAATACAATTAAAAATAAGAGAACTCCTTTAGTACATTCTTTCCTGAGTGAGATCTTGCACTTGAAGCCAGGTGTAGTGACCCCCAAAGGTGCTGGAGGTTATGCACTCCAGGAAGCCAGGTGTAGTGACCTCCAGGTGCTGGGGTTATGCACTCCAGGAAGCCAGGTGTAGTGACTCCATGTGATGGAGGTTATGCACTCCAGGAAGCCAGGTGTAGTGACCTCCAGGTGCTGGAGGTTATGCACCCCAGGAAGCCCAGGGGGTAGTGACCTCCAGGTGCTGGAGGTTATGCACTCCAGGAAGCCAGGTGTAGTGACCCCCAGGTGCTGGAGGTTATGCACTCCAGGAAGCCGGGTTTGTAGTGCCTCCAGGTGCTGGAGGTTATGCACCCCAGGAAGCAGGTGTAGTGACCCCATGTGATGGAGGTTATGCACTCCAGGAAGCAGGTGTAGTGCCCTCCAGGTGATGGAGGTTATGCACCCCAGGAAAGCCAGGTGTAGTGACCTCCAGGTGATGGAGGTTATGCACTCAGGAAGCCAGGTGTAGTGACCTCCAGGTGATGGGGTTATGCACTCCAGGAAGCCAGGTTTTGTGACCTCTGGTTCTGGCGTTGGGTTCATTTCTTTCTTCTTTAAACAGAGAACAAAAGTAAATTATTTATTCTAGACTTGGTTAATGTATCTAATTTAAACTGCACTTATTACACTGCATTTCTTGTTTACATTTATAACACAGCCGTAGGTGTGGCAGCTGCTGGTGCTGTGGCTGCTGGTGCTGCTGCTGCTGGTGGTTTGCTGCTGGTCCTGCTGCTGCTGATACTGCTGCTGTTGGTACTGCTGCTGCTGGAAACTGCTGCTGCTGGTACTGCTGTTGGCGGGTGCTGCTGCTGCTGGTACTGCTGCTGCTGATACTGCTGCTGCGGGTACTGCTGTGCGGTACTGCTGCTGCTGGTATGCTTGTTACAAAAAACGTGATTCTGAAAGCTTAGAGATCTCCGTGAATACTAGAAAGGACTGGCCTTCTAGCACCCGGGCCCTGTTACTGGGTTTTCGTAACAAGTAGTCAGTATCCTTGCCCAATTATCCATTAGAATTCAATATGATTCAATAGTGCTTCAGGTTTAACAACTGGTAGACTACTAATAGAGAAAATTAAAATTTAAAAAATTTATTAAGTCTAGAGGTATATTATAAAATTTAAAATTAAATTAATCACAGTAATAAAAATAATATCACTTCTCTCGAGTTCAATATTATTGTGATGAAAGCACATATCACATTTATAATTTTAAGTACCGTCAGGTACATTAACATTTAATAAGAATATTACAAATATGTACAAGTAAGTGTGTTGTTTTGAAAGTGCTCTAAGTAGTTCGCTATGTCTCCGACTCGACTAGACTTAAACAAGTGACTGACAAAGTCCTCAAATAAACTAACTTCTTGACCGATGGCAACCCGAACAGTCTGCTTAAAACAACAAATAATGCTAAGCCCAATAGAAATGCAATATGCAAACTGCGACACAGAATCAGGAATGGGAGAAAAACATAACGACACTAAGTAGGGACCTCAGCAGATCCTCCACAAAAGTTACAAAACTCCCATATTTACTGAAAAACCCTGACTGTGACAATACACAGAAACCAGTACAAATTAGGTCAAAAGTACTTCCCCGGGACCTGAGATGCTCAGAGTGGTCTATGTGACACACAACCTCAGTACAACGTCGAAAAATCACTAAGTTTTAACAATGTTCTGTGAACAGAGTTCTACAGAACTAACAAAAATAAAAGAGACAGACAATCTGTCCAACCACCAAGCGAGTCTAGAGCAGACTGAATACTTCACGAGAGGTGAGGAACACCCCTCGATCACGTGAAAGCCCCGTGACGCACAGCTCCCGAAGCCGGCAGTATAACGAGCGACAAGCGATAATTACAGTAGTTGACAATCAAGACTTGAACTGACACATATTTCGTACAACCTACCTCACAACAAAGCTACGTCAAATAACAATATAAGGCAATACATTTGCGAGTTAGCTATTATCGCAAAAATAAGCAATATAAAATTATTGAAAAGGAAATATACATATATCATAATCATTGTAACCCCTTTTAGGGGGTTTCAACACCCCCCCCAACACGACAGAGGGTCGCACTAGGAGTTGCAAATTTAAAGTCTTTCACATTATCACTGATTACTCATATCAATACAATTTTAAAATAAACATTAATCAGTCTCTTTGTGCCAAGCACCTCTACAATTTCACAGCGTCCCTCACTAGGATATGCCTCTAGTACTAGGGCAGTACACAGTATCGTATCTCTGCATACTCGTGGTTAGTACATCAGTGTAGAGACAAGATAGCGTAGACGAGCAGGGCACTGAGGTCGATCATAGTAGAGGAGACTGCATTCCACTCTTAAGTAGTGGGTTGGGGAATTTCAGGCAGTAATGACCATCTGAGAATGAAAAAAGCTTAAAAAGGTGTGTAGTGAGGGGGGGTTTTCTGGGGCAGGACAGTTTTTGCGTCACCAAAACATCACCCACACCACACAACCCACCAACACTAAAAGCATATGTCCCTCCTCAAAAACCCCCATTACGTGAATACATAAATTAAATTTAAATTAAAACATGACAAAAATAAAATTTTAATTTAGGGGTTTGGAGGGATTAATTATTTAAAACTGAATTTGACATAGCAAGTAAAAAAAGGTATTTTGGGGCAAAAAATTTAACTTTAAATTTTTAAAGGGGGAAAGGGGGCCCCAATGCCGTAAAAAATTTCAAAGGACCCCACAAAAAGGCTATAGAAAATTTTCTGGTGTGGGTTTGAGCTTAAATAAATTTAGTAACTAAAGGATGGAAAAAACTTTGGATTTTGGACTGGGGCAGGCACAGCGCCCCGGCATAACCCCCCAATCGCTTCTATATGTAAAAAAAAATGGGAAAGAAATTGGGAAACCCCTTCCCAACACAGTTAAGAGGATAGAAAAACGTTTAAAAACCTTTTGAACGGTCTAAAAAACCTAGCCGGGTTTAAACTGAACTTTGGTACTAATGAACATAGTGGGGGTGTCGGGGGAAAGGTTGGGCGCTGGTTTGCCTGTCCTTGACACACGGGCAATGCCCGCACAGGGATCAGCTACTTTTTCCCTTTCATCTTTGCCAAGTAAAATTTTTGCAATTTTTCCTGAGGTTCTTTTGACCCCCAAAATGTCCCCCCTATGGGACTTTTAGTGACAAAATAAAAGGGCTTGTTCACGAAATGTAACGGAAAACACAACAAAAGCTTAACTTTTGGTGGAAACACTATCACTGACAACTTAAAATTTTTTTCCCCTCCCCCCAATTTCCCCAAACCCGTTACTATAATTTAAAAATTAAACGAGACCCTTCCCTTCACTCTCATTAACGCTAAAATCCCTAAATTTTTTCCATGACTGATCAAAAAACCCTGATCCTGTTTAAAATCATAAAGGGTTTAAAAAATTAAAAACGTCAGTTGTGTTTTTACTGGGTTTTGATGACCGGGGATCATTTTTAATGACCCCGGCGCAAAGCGTCACAAAACCCAACATATTCAACCCCAAATCATTGTCATCCACTAACTCAACAGGAGACAAGGATGGTTGTTGAATCTTTGACATAGCTCTAGTAATTGCGCTGAGAGGAAATAAAATAGGTTCTCTCTACAAGCTTCAATGGCATAAATTATCATCGGTGTTATTATCAAATCACAAGTGGTTCTTTACATATACCAGCATGAAGATATCGATTCCCTATCAACAAGTCCACTGACCTGATGGGAAATACACCACTGGATATACCCACTGAAATATAACCAGTATAATAGCTTGTTTGAATATAAACTTTGTGAAAGGTACTTTTATAACAGCCCCTCCATAGGCTTCTAACAATACATCTATCTTGCATAGGTATCGTCAGTTATGGGCAGTACATCTTCTCTTAATAACGTGAGATAACTGCCATGTCTCTAAAGAAATTATCTCAGTTAGATTGATTCGTCAAATCCTACTATTTCTCTCGAAAAGTAAGGACTCATCGCTGAACGAATCTTTTCGTCAGAAACACTTTCTGACGCTAGTCATCTATCCTGAGTAACATTATCTAAAACAGTAGGATAAAGGAATTGCTAGGATTTTGGTGCCTTTGTTGCTCGGAAGAGGATACGACTTGAGTGGGGGGCGCCAGCCGCACGACTGTATCTCGTATCTCTTTCTAAACTTGTAGCAATACTCTCTAGCATGTCCTTTTCTGTTACAATAGTACATTTAACTTTCTTCTTCTCGATATCAGATTTCTGTCTAGCCACAGAGACAGATTCAGGATTGTGAGTTTTCCTGGTAAAGGTACGAGAAGTTACAGTAGCAGGTACATCAGGCCGGCAATGAGCAGCTGATTTAGGTTGCCAACTTCTAGGACCATTTTTAGTTACCTTGTCTCTCTGTGTTTTAGTACGTACAAGTTTGTGAGAAATCTCGTAATTGTCTGCTAATGCTGCAGTTTCCAGAATATCCGAGGTAGTATAATCGATCAGATATTCTTGTATGTCAGCAGACATACAGTTGTTAAACTCTTCGTGTAGTAACAACTGAACAAGGCTGTCGTAGTTGTTACACTTGGCAGCTCTAGACCATCTCTCAAAAGCAACTTTTTTCTCACGAGCAAATTCTACACAAGTTTGATCTTGTCGTCGTTGTAATGTACGAAATGCTCTTTGATAACTTACAGGTAACAAGTTATACGTCTCTAGAATTGTTTGTTTGACAGCGTCATAACTAATGTACTTGGTAAATGGCAAAGCTGCAGTACAGGTTTGAGCTCTTCCCGTCAAAGCAGTATGTAACAATGTTGCCCATGTTTACGTGGCCAATTCATAGCGCGTGCCTGTTTTCAAACACATCAAAATATGTGTCTAAGTCACTTTCCAAAAAACTTAGGAACCATAGATGCAGCTTTCTGCACATTAAATGTGTCCTGTGATCTATCAGTCTGTTGTCTTAACAGACGAACATTTTCTCTCTGGAAATCTTTTTCGTTCAATTTCTTCTGTGCCTCTATTTGTGCAGTCTGCAACTTAAGGAGGGTTTAAACCTCTCAAAAGTTTAGAGAAATGGGACCATAGGTAAGGAGGGTGGGGAAATTAACTGTCTTTTCTGGACTGTCCTTAGTCGGACACCCGCCCCACCGCCAAGAGCAGATGGGGCTAGGATAATAGATACAGGTGTATCATACACTTACTAGTTTAGGCTGGTCATCCAAACCCAGCTACACTCGACTTTAGTTCATGAGGGGGGAAGGTGTGAGCGAGAATGACAAACACAGGCCAGAACGAGGCTCACTCGCCTTGTTGCTCCTTTTTTTAAGTAATAAAATAGGGTCAACTTCCCAATTGTGACACTAGGCTTTCAATCGAATCATAATCAGACATCCTGTAGAGGGGGGAAACATATATCTTTAAAAAGCCTGACAGTTTCTGCATGTAATTCCTGTTTATTCCACACCGGATTTTTGGGCCCTCCCCAAAAAACCGTCTGAAGTTTTAATGACTTAACCAGACAAAGTCAGAGTATCAATTAACTGTTCACTTGGCATACATCACGAAAATAATTGAAACGAGAGAGTGTTTGGGGGAAAACATAATCCTGATGGGAAATTTTGTTTTGTTATCTTAGAGCTAGAAAAAAATAGTATTTCCTCCCCTTGGGTTTCAAGAGACTCATCAGGTAATACACCACCGGGGTATTTGTACAAGACTAAACCAAAGTCTTCGTTTAAGAAAATACCAAAAGTTTTTGATCATAAATACTAGTATTTAAAATGGAAAATTTCTCCCAACCCCGGGGTCAAGAGCCCTCCCGGGGACGGGCCCCCATTTTTTACAAAAAACGTGTTCAAAATTTTAGAATCTCCATGAATTAGAAAGGACTGCCCTTCTACATCCACCTGTTCTGGTTTTTCGAAACAAGTAGCAGTTTTTTTCCCCAATTACCCCTGAATTCAGTATATTAAATAGTGCTTCGTTACAACTGGTGGGACTAACTAGGAAAAAAAAAATTTTTAAAAAATTTATTAATCTGAGGCATTTTATAAATTTAAAATTAAAATTTAATTAATCACAGTAACAAAATAAATCATTTTCCTAAGTTCAATATTTTTGTGATGAAGAATTATCACATTTAAAATTTTTCGTACCGCAGGTACTTTAAACATTTAAAAAGATATTAAAAATAGAAAAAGAAAGTGTGTAGGGTTTTAAAGTCTCTAAGTAGTTTTGCTATGTCTCAGACTCGACTAGACTTAAACAAGTGACGAAAAGTCCTAAAAATAAACAATTCTTGACCAACTGGCAACCCGAACAGTCGCTTAACAACAAAGAATGCTAAGCCCAATAGCAAGCAATATCGATGCGACACAGAACGGGGAACTGGAATAACAAAAGACACTAAAAGGGACCATCGCAGATCCTCCACAAAATTACAAAATCCCATGCTACTGAATCAAGTTCGCATGGGAAAAAACCCTGACTGTGACAAACACAAAAACCCCAGAAAAAATTGGGTCAAAAGCTACAGCTGGGGATTGGATGCTCAGAGGTTTTGGGACCACAACCTCATACAACGTCGAAAATCACTAAGTCTAAAACAATGTTCTTGAACAGAGTTCTCAAAAACTAACAAAAAAATAATAGAAGAAAAACGCCAACCCCCAAACGAGCTGAGCAGCGAATATTTCAGAGAGGTGGGGGCACCCCCCCTCGACCGTGATCCCCCGGGGACAGCAAGCCCAAACCGGGGCAGTATAACAGCGACAAGCGATAATTAAGTATTTGACAATCAAGCTTTAACTGAGCACATATTATTACACCTCCTCACAACATAAACTACGTCAAAAACAATATAACAAACTTTTCGATTTAGCTTTTCGCAAATATAAGCAATATAAAATTATATGAAAGGGAAAATCATTTTATATACAAATAAAACATTGTAACCCATTAAGGGTTGCAACACTGTGTGCGGACTGCTGCTGCTGGGACTGCGCGCTGATACTCTGCGCGGGACGGCGCGGTACTGCTGCTGCTGGTATGCTGCTGTGTACGCGCTGGGTACTGCTGCTGCTGTAAGCTGCTGCTGATACTGCTGCTCTGGTACTGCTGGCTGATACCTGCTCGGGACGGGCCTGCTGGGACTGCTGCTGTGGTACTTTCTGCTTCTGTTTTCTGGCTGCGATACTGCTGCTGCTGGGCTGTGCTGTGAACTGCTCCTGGTACTGCTGCTGCTTTCTGCTGGCTGATACGCTGTGCTGGTAGCGCTGCTGGTAAAATGCCTGCTGATACTGCTGTGCTGATACCTTTTGTGAAATGCGCTTGGGACTGCTGCTGCTGGATGCTGCTGCTGATACTGCTGCTGTGATACTGCGCTGCTGGTAGCTCTGTGGAATGCGCTGCTGGTACTTTCGGTACGCGCTGCGTACTGCTGCCTTTTAATTTCTGCTGCTAATACTGCTGCTGCTGGAATGTTGCTGCTGACTGCGCTGGGTGGACTGCTGCTGCGGACTGTGCTGTGGTACTGCTGTGCTGAAACTGCTCTGCTGATATGCTGCTGGAAAATCTGCGCTGGTACTGCTGCCTGGCTGCGCTGCTGGATGCTGCCTGGGATGCTGCGCTGATACGCTGGGGGCAACTGCTGCTGCTGGTACTGCTGCGCTGATCTGCTGCTGCTGGGACTGCGCCATACTGCTGGTGGTACTGCGCTGCTGATACTTGCCGCGGGGTTTTGCTGCTGCTGATACTGCTGTGCGGTATGCTGCTGCTGGTACTGCTTCTGTGCTGGGGACTACGCTGTTGCTGGTACTGCTGTTGCTGCTGCTGGGACTACGCTGCTGCTGCTTGCACGCGCTTCTGGGACTGCGCTGTTGCTGCTGGTACGTTGCTGTGCTGCGGGGACTGCTACGTTTTGCTTTCTGTTTCTGCTGGTACTGTTGCTGCGCTGGTGGTATGTTGCGTTGTGAGGTATGTTGCGTTCGCGGTACTGTTGCTGTGCTGGTAGTATGTTCTGTTGCTGCAGTACGTTGCGTTGTGCTGGGACTGTTGTGCTCTGGTGGTAGTGTTACTGTTGTGTGGACTTTTGCTGTTTGCGGTATGCTGGTTTGCGTGGTACTGTTCGCTGGTTTTTCTGCTGGTGGCAGTGTTGCGTTTCGTTGGGACTGTTTTCTGCGCTTTTTGGTATGTTTTTGCTGGTACTGTTGCTCTGTGCTGGGACTGTTGCGCTGGTACTGTTGCTGTTGCTGCTGGGACTGTTTCGTTCTCTGGGACTGTTTTTGCTGCTGCTGGGACTGTTTTTTGTTTCTCTGGGGCTGTTTTTGCTGCTGCTGGTATGTTTCTGCTGTGTTTGGGACTGTTCTGTTGCTGCTGGAAATGTTTCTGGTACTTTGCTGTGTGTGGTACTGTTGCTGTTGCGTTGCCTTTTATACGTTCTGTTGCTGCTGTGCTGGACGTTGTTTCTGCTGCTGTGGTACTGTTTTCTGCTGCTGCTGGTACGTTTTGTTTTCTACTGCTGCTGTACTGTTGCTGTTGCTCGGTACTGTTGCTGTTTCTGCTGGTACTGTTGCGCTTGGCTGGACTGTTTCTGTTTCTGCTGGTGCTTTGCTGCTTTCTGCTGGTTTTTTGGCGCTGTTTGGGCTTTTTGCGTTGTGCTGGGACTGTGTGGTATGTTCGCTGCGCTGGTACTGTTGCTGTTGCGCTGATCTGTTTTCTGTTGCTGCTGCTCTGCTGGACTGTTGCTGCTGTGGTACTGTGTTTCTCGCTGCTGTATGTTGTGCTACTGCTGGTATGTTGCTGTTCTACTGGCTGGTACTGTTGCTGTTGTGCTGGGACTGTTCTGTTGCTGACTTTGCTGCTGCGCTGGTACGTTTCGTTTCTGGGTCTGTTTCGTTGCTGCTGGTTGTTGCTGCGCTGTTTGGGACTTTGCTGTTCTGCTGGGATGTTTTCTGCTGCGTGGGGATGTTGTGTCTGCGGTACGTTTCTGTTCTGCTGGTCTGTTCGCTGGACTGTTCTGTTGCTGTGGTACGTTGCTGCTGGACTGTTTTTGCTG
This sequence comes from Cherax quadricarinatus, assembly GCF_026875155.1. Taxonomy (NCBI): domain Eukaryota; kingdom Metazoa; phylum Arthropoda; class Malacostraca; order Decapoda; family Parastacidae; genus Cherax; species Cherax quadricarinatus. The sequence continues at coordinate 3,613,546 of NC_069476.1, read as the reverse complement.
CGCTGGTACTGTTGCGTTGCTGCTGGGGACTGTTTTTCTGTTGGCTGGTACGTTGCTGTTGCTGCTGCTGGGTGGGACTGTTGTTGCTGGTACTGTTGCTATTGCTGCTGCGCTGGACTGTTTTGGTTTCTGCGGGATGGGGGCGGGTTTTCGCTGGTACTGTTTCGTTGCTCTTGCTGTTTTCTGCTGGGACGTTGCTGCTGCTGTTGGTACTGTCTGTTGCGTGGTTGTTGCTGTGGTACTGTTGCTGTTGCTGCGCGCGGTACTGTTGCTGCTGCTGCTGGTACTGTTGGTTGCTGCTGGTACTGTTGCTCTGGGGACTGTTTTCTTCTGCTTGTACTGTTGCGTTGTGTAGTACTTTCTGTTTGGGCTGCTGGTACTTTGTTGCTGCTGCTGGTACTTGGCTGTTGCTGCTGGTACTGTTGCTCGCTGCTGGATGTGCTGCTTCGCTGGTACTGTTGCTGTTGCGCTACTGCTGGGAGTTGCTGTTGCTGCTGGTACTGCTGCTGCTGCTGCTGCTGGGCTGGCTGTTGCGTGGTGCTGTTGCGTTGTGCTGGTATGTTTTTGCTGCTGCTTACTGGGGCTGTTGCGCTAGATGTTGCTGTTTCGCTGGACGTTTCGTTTTTTCCCCGGTACTGTTTCGCTGCTGCTGGTACTGTTCTGTTGCTGCTGGGATTGTTGCGTTTCTGCTGGTACGTTTCTTTGCTGCTGCTGCTGGTACGTTTTTTGTTGCTGCGTGCTGCTGCTGGGACTGTTACTGTTGCGGTCTGTTGCTCTGCTGACTGTTTCTGTGCCGGTACGTTGCTGTTGCTGCTGGTACGTTTTGGGCGTTGGGACTGTTTTCGTTGCTGCTGGTACTGTTGTGCTGCTGCTGGTAGTTGCTGTTGCTGGGTACTGTTCTGGTTTTCGCTGGGACCTGCTGTTCTGTTTCTGCTGGTAGTTTCTGTTGCGCTGTACTGTTTGCTGTGGGACTGTTTTTGCTGCTTGGGACTGTGCTGTTGGCGGGACGTTGCTGCTGGTACTGTTCTGTTTCTGTGGCTGGTACTGTTTTGCTGTGGGTACAGTGCTGTTGCTCGGTACTGTTGCTGCGGACTGTGCTTTTTTGTATTTCGTTGCTCTATACTGTTGTTGCGCTGCTGTTACTTGTGCGTTGCGCGTACGTTGCTGTGCTGCTGGAATGTTGCGCTTCTGCGGACTGTTGCGTTGTGCTACTGCTGGTTTTTGCTGTTTGGGTACTGCTGCTGCTGCTTGGGTGTGCTGTTGCTGTTCGCTGGGGGCTGTTTTCGCGCTGCTGGGACTGTTGCGCTGATGCTGGGGCTTTTGCTGCGGCTGGTACGTTCTGCTGGGACTGTTGCTGCTGCGTGGTACTTTGTGGCTGCTATACTGTTGCTGTTGCGTGTATGTTGCTGTTGCTGCTGTACTGTTTGCTGCTGCTGGTACTGTTTCTGTTGCTGCTGGGACTGTTTCGTTGCTGCTGGTACTGTTACGGCTGCTGCTGCTGGAGTTTTTCTGCGTGCTGGGACTGTTTCGTTGCTGCGCTGCGTGAGTTTTGCTGTGCGTGGACTGTTGCGTTGCTGGTACTATTGCTGTTTGCTGCTGGTTGTTCTGCTGCTGCGGTACTGTTTCTGTTGTTGCTGGTACTGTTGCTGTTTCTGCTGGTAATGTTTTCTGCTGCGTACTGTTACTGTTTCGTGGTACTGTTGCTGCTGGGAGTGTGTTGTGTGGACTGTGCTGTTGCGCTGACTGTTGCTGCTGCTGTTGGGACTGTTGCTGATCCCGCGGGTTTTTGCGCTGCTGCTGGACTGTTCTGTTGTGCTGGTACTGTTTCTGTTGCTGCTGGTACTGCTCTTTGGCTGTTGCTTCTTTTGTTGCTGTTGCTGCTGGTACGCGCTGTTGCGCTGGTACTTGTTAATGCTGTACGTGCTTTGTCTGGACCGCGCTGTTGCGCTGCTGCTGTTCTGCTGCGGTTGCGCGGTATGCTGCGTTGCTGCTGGGGACTTTTGCTGCTGTATGTTGCTGTTGCTGCTGTGCTGGTAATGTTCTGCTGGTACTGGCTGTTGGCTGGTTTTCTTTGCTGTGGGACGTTGCTGGGTTTCTGCGCCTGGGAGTTTTTGCGGACTGCTGCTGTTGCTGCTGTATGTTTCTGCTGTACGTTCTGTTGCTGGCTGCTGGTAATGTTGCTGCTTACGCGCTGTTGCTGCGGTACTGTTGCTGCGGTACGTTGTGTTGCGCTGCTGTGGGAATGTTGCTGTGGTACTGCTGCGTTGCTGCTGGACTGTTTTCTGCTGGTACGTTCTGTTGCTGCTGCTGCTGGTAAAATGTGCGTACGCGCGTTGCTCGTACTGTTGCTGCTGGTACTGTTTCTGTTTTCTGTGTGCTGGGAATGTTGCTGCTGGTACTGCTGCTGTTTGGCTGGGGACGTTGCTGCTGGGACTGTTTCTGTTGTGCTGTGTGGTAAAAATTCGCGTACTGCTGCTGTTGCGCTGGACTGTTTGCTGGACTGTTGCTGTTGCTGTTGCTGTGGGGGACTGTTGCTTGGTACTGCTGCTGTTTTTGTGCTGCGGGACTGCTTGCTGACCTACCATATCCAGTATTTGTGTTGTCTTGACTTAATAGGTGGACCCATCAGGGCCCCATCATACTGAACCTTGTCAGCATACTGAAACCCGTCTTACTGAACCCTTTTATACAGTTTAACCCTCTCTAATATTAAACCCCTCCCAAAACATATTGTTGAAGCTGTGAAAGTCTTTTTAATTTATTTCATTTGTTGTGCAGAAATGTATACAAACCGACGATGAAATTAAGACACAGCGCAATTTGGGTATCTTTTTTGTAACGTTTCGCCATCCAGTGGTTAAAACAAAAAGATTAGGCATAATTTTGAAAAACAGAAACTTTACAAAAGAGTGGTAATCAGTCCCCCAGCCCCTTGGGGATGGTGTTGAAGCACCTTTGGTAAATTCTGCAGCAGAGGCAAGAGCTGGGGGGTTTTATAGGCTCAGTGGTAGGGGGCGGGCCAAACGGGGCCCTATCTTACGGGGGTTCCCCCAGGGAAGTGGGATCCCAAAAAGGGGGGAAGGATACCAAAAGGGCGGAGAACCCAGGAACCGCCCTCCAGTTGATATGCCCCGCGCAGCCCATCCGCTGACCCTATATAAACCGAGTTTTGCCTCTGCTCGAATCTCTACCAACACTGCTCTACCCATCCCAGGCCTGAGGGGAGATACCAACTTTTTTTAATTCTACTGTCTTCTAATTTTTCCAAAATTCTGTATTGATAAAACCCCTGATGGGGAAACGTCACAATAAAGATATCCAGGTTGCACAGGTTTTTAACTTTTATTTCAATCGTTTAATCAGTCGGGCTACAGAAAAATTGACTTATATCTGTGTCGCAAGCCTTGGGGTCTGAAAGTCTGTGTGTTTGTCTTGTCTTGTAGACCATGTACAGGTGACCTCTCCTCTAGTTTTTCTCACCTAAAAAAACCCTGCCAATTTTAAATAAAAAATGGGAAAACTTTAAAACTGAACATTAAAAAGGTAAAAAACCGACAGGTTGATAGGTAAGACATATGCAACAGTTAGGTATCTTTATTTCGAAACGTCTTCATCGTCTTCAAGTCTCTTCTGCTTCTATCAACTTTTCTGTACTCGACTGAAGAAGCCTACTGTGTAGGCGAATCGTTTCGAAATAAAGATACCTAACTGTTGCATATGTGTCTTACCTATCAGATCTTAATACTACTGATTGTGAAAAGGATTTAGGAGTTCTGGTTAGTAGTAATCTAAAACCAAGACAACAGTGCTTCATATCTAGAAGTATAAATAATAGAAGTCCTCAGGTTGTTCTTCAACTCTATATATCCTTAGTTAGGCCTCATTTAGACTATGCTGCTCAGTTCTGGTCACCGTATTACAGAATGGATATAAATGGTCTGGAAAACGTACAGAGGAGGATGACAAAGATGATCCCATGTATCAGAAATCTTCCCTATGAGGATAGACTGAAGGCCCTGAATCTGCACTCACTCGAAAGGCGTAGAATTAGGGGGGATATGATCGAGATGTATAAATGGAAAACAGGAATAAATAAAGGGGATGTAAATAGTGTGCTGAAAACTTCCAGCCAAGACAGGACTCGCAGCAATGGTTTCAAGTTGGAAAAATTCAGATTCAGGAAGGATATAGGAAAGCACTGGTTTGGTAATAGAGTTGTGGATGAGTGGAACAAACTCCCGAGCACAGTTATTGAGGCTAAAACGTTGTGTAGCTTTAAAAATAGGTTAGATAAATACATGAGCTATCAGGTCCAACTCACACCCACCCACACCCACTCATGTATTTATCCAACCTATTTTTAAAGCTACACAACGTTCGAGTACAGTTATAGAGGCCAGAACGTTGTGTAGCTTTAAAAATAGGTTGGATAAATACATGAGTGGATGTGGGTGGGTGTGAGTTGGACCTGATAGGTTGTGCTACCAGGTCGGTTGCCGTGTTCCTCCCTTAAGTCAATGTGACCTGACCTGACTAGGTTGGGTGCATTGGCTTAAGCCGGTAGGAGACTTGGACCTGCCTCGCATGGGCCAGTAGGCCTTCTGCAGTGTTCCTTCGTTCTTATGTTCTTATGTTCTTATGAGCGGGTGTGGGTGGGTGTGAGTTGGACCTGACTAGCTTGTGCTGCTGGGTCTGGTGCAGTGCTCCATCCTTGAGTGGAGGTGACCAGACTGGGTGGGTCATTGGTCTAATCATGGGGGGGGCATGGACCTGCTTCGCATGGGTCAGTAGGCCTGTTGCAGTGTTCCTTCTTTCTTATGTTCTCATGTTCTTAATTGTGGTTGGAGGGGTTGAGTCATAACTCCCGGAGCCCCGCCTCTTCACTGGTCTCTCTACTTCTAGTGTCGCAACTTTTACTCCAGGGTGTAGATAACTGGTTCACAGAAAAGACAGCTGGATTAATTAGACACTTGTGTAACACTTGGGTATCTTTACTGGGGAAACGTTTCGCCAGCCAGTGCCTTCCTCAGTCAAATACAGAGAAGAATAAAGATCAAAAGTAGGTTGAGGTAACCAGTCCCTCAGCCTGGAGTCGATGTGGTCAGTCCATTAATCTTGATAAGGGTCTTCCCACACACACCTCTTTCTCTCAACCAGGACAAACCTTCTTGAAAATCTTTGGACCTTCTCTAGTTTTTATAAAGAGAGAGAAGCTACGTGTTCCACCAATATCCTTGTTTACATCACACACAGTGTCCGAAATTAATTGTTGAAGCTCCATGGTCGCCCGTCTGCCGCATGCTGCCAGATATCACAAGGCAGTGCTTGATCAACAAGACTGTGGTGCTTATATTGGTATTTGGGAAGTTAACAGCAGCAGATTGATTGATTGTGTCATCTACTGCGAGGCCTGGGCTGAGACAGGACAGTGGGTCATCCAGTGGGAGGCCTTGGCTGAGACAGGACAGTGGGTCATCCAGTGGGAGGCCTGGGCTGAGACAGGACAGTGGGTCATCCAGTGGGAGGCCTGGGCTGAGACAGGACAGTGGGTCATCCAGTGGGAGGCCTGGGCTGAGACAGGACAGTGGGTCATCCAGTGGGAGGCCTTGGCTGAGACAGGACAGTGGGTCATCCACTGGGAGGCCTTGGCTGAGACATGACAGTGGGTCATCCACTGGGAGGCCTTGGCTGAGACAGGACAGTGGGTCATCCAGTGGGAGGCCTTGGCTGAGACAGGACAGTGGGTCATCCAGTGGAGCCTGGGCTGAGACAGGACAGTGGGTCATCCAGTGGGAGGCCTGGGCTGAGACAGGACAGTGGGTCATCCAGTGGGAGGCCTGGGCTGAGACAGGACAGTGGGTCATCCAGTGGGAGGCCTGGGCTGAGACAGGACAGTGGGTCATCCAGTGGGAGGCCTGGGCTGAGACAGGACAGTGGGTCATCCAGTGGGAGGCCTGGGCTGAGACAGGACAGTGGGTCATCCAGTGGGAGGCCTGGGCTGAGACAGGACAGTGGGTCATCCAGTGGGAGCCTGGGCTGAGACAGGACAGTGGGTCATCCAGTGGGAGGCCTGGGCTGAGACAGGACAGTGGTTAATCCAGTGGGAGGCCTGGGTGAGACAGGACAGTGGGTCATCCATTGGGAGGCCTGGGCTGAGACAGGACAGTGGGTCATCCCAGTGGGATGCCTGGGCTGAGACAGGACAGTGGGTCATCCACTGGGAGGCCTGGGCTGAGACAGGACAGTGGGTCATCCACTGGGGGGCCTTGGCTGAGACAGGACAGTGGGTCATCCAGTGGGAGGCCTGGCTGAGACAGGACATGGGTCATCCAGTGGGAGGCCTGGGCTGAGACAGGACAGTGGGTCATCCAGTGGGAGGCCTGGGCTGAGACAGGACAGTGGGTCATCCAGTGGGAGGCCTGGGCTGTGACAGGACAGTGGGTCATCCACTGGGAGGCCTGGGCTGAGACAGGACAGTGGGTTATCCACTGGGAGGTCTGAGCTGAGACAGGACCGTGGGTCATCCACTGGGAGGTCTAGGCTGGGATAGGACAGTGGGTCATCCACTGGGAGGCCTGGGCTGAGACAGGACCGTGGGTCATCCACTGGGAGGCCTGGGCTGAGACAGGACCGTGGGTCATCCAGTGGGACGCCTGGGCTGAGACAGGACAGTGGGTCATAGAGTGGGAGGCCTGGGCTGAGACAGGACAGTGGGTCATCCAGTGGGAGGCCTGGGCTGAGACAGGACAGTGGGTCATCCAGTGGGAGGCCTCGGCTGAGACAGGACAGTGGGTCATCCACTGGGAGGCCTGGGCTGAGACAGGACCACGGGTCATCCACTGGCAGGCCTCTGGGCTGGTACAGGACCGTGGTTCATCCACTGGTAGGTCTAGGCTGGGATAGGAAAGTGGGTCATCCACTGGGAGGCCTGGGCTGACACAGGACCGTGGGTCATCCACTGGGATGCCTGAGCTGGCACAGGACCGTGAATCATCCATTGGGAGGCCTGGGCTGAGACAGGACAGTGGGTCATCTACTGGGAGGCCTTGGCTGAGACAGGACAGTGGGTCATCCAGTGGGAGACCTGGGCTGAGACAGGACAGTGGGTCATCCAGTGGGAGACCTGGGCTGAGACAGGACAGTGGGCCATCCAGTGGGAGGCCTGGGCTGAGACAGGACAGTGGGTCATCCAGTGGGAGGCCTTGGCTGAGACAGGACAGTGGGTCATCCACTGGGAGGCCTTGGCTGAGACAGGACAGTGGGTCATCCAGTGGGAGACCTGGGCTGAGACAGGACAATGGGTAATCCAATGGGAAGCCTGGGCTGAGACAGGACAGTGGGTCATCCAGTGGGAGGCCAGGGCTGAGACAGGAGAGTGGGTCATCCAGTGGGAGGCCTCGGCTGAGACAGGACAGTGGGTCATCCACTGGGAGGTCTGAGCTGAGACACGACCACGGGTCATCCACTGGCAGGCCTCTGGGCTGGTACAGGACCGTGGTTCATCCACTGGGAGGTCTAGGCTGGGATAGGACAGTGGGTCATCCACTGGGAGGCCTGGGCTGAGACAGGACCGTGGGTCATTCACTGGGAGGCCTGAGCTGGCACAGGACCGTGGGTCATCCATTGGGAGGCCTGGGCTGAGAAACGACCATAGGTCATCCACTGGCAGGCCTCTGGGCTGATACAGAACCGTGGGTCATCCACTGGGAGGTCTGGGCTGGGATAGGGCAGTGGGTTATTCACTTGGAGGCCTGGGCTGAGACAGGACCGTGGGTCATCCACTGGGAGGCCTGAGCTGGCACAGGACCTTAGGCCATCCATTGGGAGGCCTGGGCTGAGACACGACCATGGGTCATCCACTGGCAGGCCTCTGGGCTGGTACAGGACCGTGGGTCATCCACTGGGAGGCCTGGGCAGGGATAGGACAGTGGGTCATCCACTGGGATGCCTGGGCTGAGACAGGACCGTGGGTCATCCACTGGGAGGCCTGAGCTGGCACAGGACCGTGGGTTATCCTTTGGGAGGCCTGAGCTGGCACAGGACCGTGGGTTATCAACTGGGAGGCCTGAGCTGAGACATGAGAGTGTGTCATCCACTGGGAGGCCTGGGCTGAGACATGACAGTGGGTCATCAACTGAGAGGCCTGGGCTGAGACATGACAGTGGGTCATCAACTGGGAGGCCTGGGCTGAGACAGGACAGTGGGCCATCAACTGGGAGGCCTGAGCTGGGACAGGACCGTGGGTCATTCACTGGAAGGCCTGAGCTGGGACAGGACCTTGGGTCATCCACTGGAAGGCCTGGGCTGGGACAGGACCTTGGGTCATCCACTGGGAGGCCTGAGCTGGGACAGGACCGTGGGTCATCCACTGTGAGGCCTGGGCTGAGACAGGATAGTGGGTCTTCCACTGGGAGGCCAGGCCTGAGACACGACTGTGGGTCATCCACTGGGAGGCCTCTGGGCTGGTACAGGACCGTGGGTCATCCACTTGGAGCCCTGGGCTGAGACAGGACAATAGGTCCTCCACTGCGAGGCCTGGGCTTAGACAGGACAGTTCGTCATCCACTGGGAGGCCTGGGCTGAGACAGGACAGTTGGTCATCCACTGGGAGGCCTGGGCTGAGACTGGACAGTAGGTCCTCCACTGGAAGGCCTGGACTGAGACAGGACAGTAGGTCCTCCACTGGGAGGCCTGGGATGAGACAGGACAGTAGGTCCTCCAGTGGGAGGCATGGGCTGAGACAGGACAGTAGGTCATTCACTGTAGAGGAATGGTTCAGAGAACCAGCACGTTGATAAATTAGACACATGTGCAACTCTTGGGTATCTTTATTGAGGAAACATTTGGCCACACAGTGGCTTCATCAGTCCATACAAACGAGAAACGTGAAGAACAGGAGGAGAATGAGGTAATCAGTCCCTCAACCTTGAGTCGATGTGGTCAGTCCATCAATCTTGAATAGAATACAGCATATGTGCGGAGAAGTAGCTTATATACCGTAGGCAGGAGAGGTGCAGCAGACGTATGTGGTGTCACATTTGTCCAACGTGTCGGTTCTTTGAACCATTCATCAACAATCTTGTCAGACACTGCAACTTTTTGGGATCTTAATACTTGGGAATTCTTCACTTGCCTAACCCTTGGGCACGACCTACTTCCACATTGAACAAAAGTGACTCCACCTACCTCTGCTGCACCTCTCCTGCCTGCGATATATAAGCTGCTTCTCCGCACATATGCTGTATTCTATTCAAGATTGATGGACTGACCACATCGACTCAAGGTTGAGGGACTGATTACCTCATTCTCCTCCTGTTCTTCCCGTTTCTCCTTTGTATGAATTGAGGAAGCCACTGTGTGGCGAAACGTTTCCTCAATAAAGATAACCAAGAGTTGCACATGTGTCTAATTTATCAACTGGTCATCCACTGGGAGACCTGGGCTGAGACACGACCGTGAATCATCCTCTGGGAGGCCTAAGATGGGACTGGACCGTGGGTCATCCACTGGGAGGCCAGGGCTGGGACAGGACACTGGGTCATCCACTGGGAGGCCTGGGCTGGGACAGGACACTGGGTCATCCACTGGGAGGCCTGGGCTGGGACAGGACACTGGGTCATCCAATGGGAGGCCTGGGCTGGGACTGGACCGTGGGTCACCCACTGGGAGGTCTGGGACAGTACACTGAGTCATCCACTGAGAGGCCTGGGCTGGGACAGGACAGTGGGTCATCCACTGGGAGGCCTGAACTGGGACTGGACCGTGGGTCATCCACCGGGAGGTCTGGACTGGGACAGGACACTGGGTCATCCTCTGGGAGGCCTTGGCTGGGAGAGGACAGTGGGTCATCCAATGGGAGGCCTGGGCTGGGACAGGACGGTGGGTCACCCACTGGGAAGTCTGGGCTGGGACAGGACAGTGGGACATCCACTGGGAGGCCTCTGGGTTGGTACAAGACCGTGGGTCATCCACTTTGAGTCCTGGGCTGAGACAGGATCGTGGATCATCCACTGGGAGGCCTGGGCTGAGACAGGACCGTGGGTCATCCACTGGGAAGCCTGGGCTGAGACACGACCGTGAGTCATCCTCTGGGAGGTCTGGGCTGGGACAGGACAATGGGTCATCCACTGGGAGGTCTTGGCTGGGACAGGACAATGGGTCATCCACTGGGAGGTCTGGGCTGGGACAGGCCCGTGGGTCATCCACTGGGAGGTCTGGGCTGGGACAGGACAATGGGTCATCCACTGGGAGGCCTGGGCTGAGACAAGACCGTGGGTCATCCACTGGCAGGCTTGGGCTGGTACAGGACCGTGGATCCTCCACTGGGAGGCCTGGGCTGAGACAGGACAATGGGTCATCCACTGGCAGGCCTGGGCTGGTACAGGAACGTGGGTCCTCCACTGGGAGGCCTCTGGGCTGGTACAGGACCGTGGGTCATCTACTGGGGGCCTCTGGGCTGGCACAGGACCGTGGGTCATCCACTTGTAGGCCTCTGGGCTGGTACAGGACCGTAGGTCATCCACTGGGGGGGCCTCTGTGCTGGTACAGGACCGTGGGTCATCCACTGGGAGGCCTCTGGGCTGGTACAGGACCGTAGGTCATCCACTGGGGGGGCCTCTGTGCTGGTACAGGACCGTGGGTCATCCACTGAGAGGCCTCTGGGCTAATACAGGAACGTGGATCATCCACTGGGGGGCCTCTGGGCTGGTACAGAACAGTGGGCCATCCTCTGGGGGGCCTCTGTGCTGGTACAGGACCGTGGGTCATCCACTGGGAGGCCTCTGAGCTGATACAGGACCGTGGGTCATCCACTGGGAGGCCTCTGAGCTGATACAGGACCGTGGGTCATCCACTTGGAGGCCTCTGGGCTGATACAGGACCGTGGGTCATCTACTGGGAGGTCTCTGAGCTGGTACAAGACCGTGGGGACACTGACCTTCTTAACACGCTTCCTCTTCTCATTAAGTCCTCACGAGTCTCATCACAATGTCTATTTTTATATTTTTTTTCTTCAACGAGACAAATCCATGTTTAGTCTGACTTCTTTTCCAGTCCTCGTTACCTGACATTTATGATATTCGGTTGGAAACCCCAGTCACTCGCCAGACCACTGGAGTATAACGAGGTCACCTTGGAGTATATCAAGGTCACCTTGGAGTCTATCAAGGTCACCTAGGGGTATATCAGGGTCACCCTGGAGCATATCAAGGTCTCCCTGGAGTATATCAGAGTCACCCTGGAGTATATCAGAGTCACCCTGGGGTATATGAAGGTCACCCTAATTTTAGCCTTAGCGTCGGTTTCACATCAACACATGCTCATGCATGCGTGTGATTCAACTCTGTCAGTTTGCGTGTGTAAGAAACACTAGTGTTAGTTAAGGTGGTGTATGTGTTGTGAGGAGTTGTGTTAGTTAAGGTGGTGTATGTGTTGTGAGGAGTTGTGTTAGTTAAGGTGGTGTATGTGTTGCGAGGCGTTGTGTTCGTTAAGGTGGTGTATGTGTTGTGTTAGTTAAGGTGGTGTATGTGTTGTGTTAGTTAAGGTGGTGTATGTGTTGTGTTAGTTAAGGTGGTGTATGTGTTGTGAGGAGTTGTGTTCGTTAAGGTGGTGTATGTGTTGTGTTAGTTAAGGTGGTGTATGTGTTGTGTTAGTTAAGGTGGTGTATGTGTGTTGTGTTGGTTAAGGTGGTGTATGTGTTGTGTTAGTTAATGTGGTGTATGTTGTGTTAGTTAAGGTGGTGTATGTGTTGTGAGGAGTTGTGTTAGTTAATGTGGTGTATGTGTTGTGTTAGTTAAGGTGGTGTATGTGTTGTGTTAGTTAAGGTGGTGTATGTGTTGTGTTAATGTGGTGTATGTGTTGTGTTAGTTAAGGTGGTGTATGTGTTGTGTTGGTTAAGGTGGTGTATGTGTTGTGAGGAGTTGTGTTAGTTAAGGTGGTGTATGTGTTGTGTTGGTTAAGGTGGTGTATGTGTTGTGTTAATGTCGTGTATGTGTTGTGTTAGTTAAGGTGGTGTATGTGTTGTGTTAGTTAAGGTGGTGTATGTGTTGTGTTAGTTAAGGTGGTGTATGTGTTGTGTTAGTTAAGGTGGTGTATGTGTTGTGTTGGTTAAGGTGGTGTATGTGTTGTGTTAATGTGGTGTATGTGTTGTGTTAGTTAAGGTGGTGTATGTGTTGTGTTAGTTAAGGTGGTGTATGTGTTGTGTTAGTTAAGGTGGTGTATGTGTTGTGTTAGTTAAGGTGGTGTATGTGTTGTGTTAGTTAAGGTGGTGTATGTGTTGTGTTAGTTAAGGTGGTGTATGTGTTGTGTTGGTTAAGGTGGTGTATGTGTTGTGTTAATGTGGTGTATGTGTTGTGTTAGTTAAGGTGGTGTATGTGTTGTGTTAGTTAAGGTGGTGTATGTGTTGTGTTAGTTAAGGTGGTGTATGTGTTGTGTTAGTTAAGGTGGTGTATGTGTTGTATTAATTAAGGTGGTGTATGTGTTGTGTTGGTTAAGGTGGTGTATGTGTTGTGTTAGTTAAGGTGGTGTATGTGTTGTGTTAGTTAAAGTGGTGTATGTGTTGTGAGGTGTTGTTAGTTAAGGTGGTGTATGTGTTGTGAGGTGTTGTTAGTTAAGGTGGTGTATGTGTTGTGAGGTGTTGTATTAGTTAAAGTGGTGTATGTGTTGTGAGGTATTGTTAGTTAAAGTGGTGTATGTGTTGTGAGGTATTGTTAGTTAAGGTAGTGTATGTGTTGTGAGGTGTTGTATTAGTTAAAGTGGTGTATGTGTTGTGAGGTATTGTTAGTTAAAGTGGTGTATGTGTTGTGAGGTATTGTTAGTTAAAGTGGTGTATGTGTTGTGAGGTATTGTTAGTTAAAGTGGTGTATGTGTTGTGAGGTATTGTTAGTTAAGGTGGTGTATGTGTTGTGAGGTGTTGTTAGTTAAGGTAGTGTATGTGTTGTGAGGTATTGTTAGTTAAAGTGGTGTATGTGTTGTGAGGTATTGTTAGTTAAAGTGGTGTATGTGTTGTGAGGTATTGTTAGTTAAAGTGGTGTATGTGTTGTGAGGTATTGTTAGTTAAGGTGGTGTATGTGTTGTGAGGTATTGTTAGTTAAGGTGGTGTATGTGTTGTGAGGTGTTGTATTAGTTAAAGTGGTGTATGTGTTGTGAGGTATTGTTAGTTAAGGTAGTGTATGTGTTGTGAGGTGTTGTATTAGTTAAAGCTGTGTACTACATACTAACACACTGACAGCACATGTTCAGCAACAACGGTTTATGCCTTATTGATTTGCTACCATTATGTCGACTCAAAAAAAAATCACATATCCCATTATATATACTATTATTTAATGTTTAAAGGTTACTTTGCACATACACACACACACACACACACACACAGCAGGAGCTAGGACTCGACCCCTGCAACCTCAACTAGGTGAGTATACACACACACACACACACACACACACACACACACACACACACACACACACACACACACACACACACACACACACACACACACACACACAGCAGGAGCTAGGACTCGACCCCTGCAACCTCAACTAGGTGAGTATACACACACACACACACACACACACACACACACACACACACACACACACATACACACATACATACATATACACACATACATAGGCCAGGAGCTGAGTCTCGACCCCTGCAACCACAATTAGGTGAGCACTGGTGTATGCAGCACCAGCCTGGAACCCACACCTGGTCAAGCACGTCAAGAAGTTAGAGAAAGTACAAAGGTTTGCAACAAGGCTAGTCCCAGAGCTCAAGGGAATGTCGTACGAGGAAAGGTTGAGGGAAATCGGACTGACGACACTGGAGGACAGAAGGGTCAGGGGAGGCATGATAACGACATACAAGATACTGCGGGGAATAGACAAGGTGGACAGAGACAGGATGTTCCAGAGAGGAGACACAGAAACAAGGGGACATAATTGGAAGCTGAAGACTCAGACGAGTCACAGGGATGTTAGGAAGTATTTCTTCAGTCTTAGAGTTGTCAGTAAGTGGAATAGTCTGACAAGTGATGTAGTGGAGGCAGGAACCATACATAGCTTTATGACGAGGTATGACAAAGCTCATGGAGCACAGAGAGTGAGAGGACCTAGTAGCGATCAGTGAAGAGGTGGGGCCAGGAGCTGAGTATCGAGTCCTGCAACCACAATTAGGTGAGTACACACACACACACACACACACACACACACACACACACACACACACACACACACACAATAGACCAAATGGAAATAGTAATAATTTTGAGTTTTTTAACGCACTTGCCGTCTCCACTGAGGTAGGGTGACCCGACAAAGAAGAAAACACTTTCACTGTCATTCATTCAATCACTGTTTTGCCAGAAGCGCTGATATCACAGTTCATATGACCCTCCAAACCGCAGCATTGCCATCCCTCCTTCAAAGTGTAGGCATTGTACTACCCACCTCCATTATTCAAGTCCGGCTAACCAGGTTCCCCGAATCCCTTCCTAAATATTACAGTATTACCACTCCAACAGCAAGTCATATTAAAACTACTTGCTTCCACTCTCGTATAACATGCTCAGACTAGCCTGTTGAATGTCAAAGCCCCTAGCAGTCAAAGCTTCCTTTTTTTGGTCTCCTTGGTATATACAAATAGCATTAAAGCTGCTCGTATGACATATACTATGTTTGCTAGTTTGTGCTGGAGGTCTGCCAGTCAGGGTGAGGGGGAGGACCCAAGGGTAAACTATCTTGATTGTTGAGGCCACCCTTCAGTCTCAGACCCTCACGAGCCTCGAGTTAGTTCCCATACTAGAGTCTGTCCTCTTTGTAAAAGTATAAAGATGCACTCTGTCTGTCTCTCTCTCTCTATCTTCTCACATTTCGGTATTTAGTAGAGCTATTGTACACAATGTAAATAATTGTACTTCATTATAATGGGACTGTATGATAAATCTAGACGATAGTATCTGGTGTACTCTTAAGTGCTCGTTCATTTAATTGTTTTAGTGACTGTAATTACACAGGCATGTTGCACGACCAGGTACAACTCCCATCTGAAACTGCAATATTGATGACGTTACCATGATCCCAGACGGAGGCCATAACATATTCTCGGTGTACACTGTTTCCAAGTGTGTATGTGTGTGTGTACTCACCTATTTGTGGTTGCAGGGGTCAATCCACAGCTTCTGGCGCCACCTCTTCGATGGTCGCTTTTAGATTCACTCTCTCCCTGCTCTATTAGCTCTATCATATCTCTTCCTAAAGCAATGTATGGATCCTGCCTCCACTACATGACTCCAAATTGTTCCACTTCCTGACAACTCTTTGACTGTAGAAATACTTCCTAGCATCCCTGTTACTCATTTGAATCTTCAGTTTGGAGTTGTGACCCCTTGTTGCTGTGTCCCATATCAGGAACATCCATTCTCTGTCCACCTTGTATTACGAACACAGGTAATGAATGGGCTGTGAGACCTGGTCGTAATGGGACTGGAGCAAACAAACTCAGCAGTAGACTATAATGTATATTTTGCCTTCACCCACTATATACAGGTATGTACAATATGTATACGAGTGACAGATGGTAAAGCAGAAGCCAGCAGCTAGACGAATCTGCCAGTGCTTATCGCAACTGAACCACGTCCCTTCAGCTTTGGCGGGCTTGCCTGTTATTGGTCAATGAACCAAGGAACTGATTTAACGACGGGTACCCTATTGATCGTTAAACCCTTAGCACCCGGTTCACTGGTTGGGAGGCAGCCTATATGGGAGTGTGACATACGTGGAATAAATTGTAACATACTCTTTGCATACCACACCTTGTCAATTCCTCTCAGTACTTTATATGTCACTATCATGCCGCCCCTAACTTTCCTGTCCTCTGTGTGTGTGTGTGTGTGTGTGTGTACTCACCTAGTTGTGGTTGCGGGGGTAGATTCACAGCTCCTGGTCCCGCCTCTTCACCTGGCCGCTACCCTGTTACTCTTCCCTCTCAGTGAGCTTTACCATACCTCTTCTTAAAGCTATGTATGGATCCTGCCTCCACTACATCACTACCCAGGCTATTCCACTTCCTGACAACTCTGTGTCTGAAGAAATATTTCCGAACATCCCTGTGGTTCATCTGAGTCTTCAGCTTCCAACTGTGACCCCTCGTTGCTGTGTCCCATCTCTGGAACATCCTGTCTCTGTCCACCTTGTCTATACCTCTCAGTATTTTATATGTCGTTATCATATCCCCCCTAACTCTCTTGTCTTCCAGTGTCGTCAGGTCGATTTCCCTTAACCTCTCCTCGTAGGACATACCCCATAGTTCCGGGACTAGTCTTGTTGCAAACCTTTGCACTTCCTCTTGTTTCCTTACATGCTTGGCTAGGTGAGGGTTCCAAACTGGCACTGCATATTCCAATATGGGCCTAATGTACAAAGTGTACAGGGTCCTGAATGATTCCTTATTAAGATGCCGGAATGCTTTTCTTAGGTTTGCCAGGCGCCTGCATGCTGCGGCAGTTATTTGGTTGATGTGCGTCTCAGGAGATGTGTTATACTCACACCAAGATCCTTTTCCTTGAGTGAGGTTTGTAGTCTCTGGCTCTTTAGACTGTACTCCGTCTGTGGTCTTCTTTGCCCTTCCCCAATCTGCATGACTTTGCACCTGGTGGAGTTGAACTCCAGGAGCCAGTTTCTGGACCAGGCCTGCAGTCCGTCCACATCCCTCTGAAGTTCTGCCTGGTCTTCGTCCGATTGAATTCTTCTCAGCTTCACATCATCTGCAAACAGAGACACTTCGGAGTCTATTTCTTCCGTCATGTCGTTCACAAATACCAGAAACAGCACCGGTCCTAGGACTGATCCCTGTGGTACCCCGCTCGTTACCGGCGCCCACTCTGTCACCTCGCCACGTACCATGACTCGCTGTTGTCTTCCTGACAGGTATTCCTTGATCCATTGTAGTGCCTTCCCTGTTATCCTTACTTTGTCCTCCAGCTTCCACACTAATCTCTTGTGTGGAACTGTGTCCAACGCCTTCTTACTGTCCAAGAAAATGCAGTCCACCTACCCCTCTCTCTCTTGTCTTACTGCCATCACCATGTCATAGAACTCCAGTAGGTTTTGTGATGCAGGATTTCCCATCCCTAAAACCGTGCTGGCTGTTGTTGATAAGATCATTCCTCTCTAGATGTTCCACCATTCTTCTGATAATTTTCTCCATGACCTTGCATACTATACATGTCATTGACACTGGTCTGTAGTTTAGTTCAATGCTTCGTGTCTGTCTTCTTTTTTAAAAATTGGGACTACATTTGCTGTCTTCCATACTTCCGGTAGTCGTCCTGTTTCGTTAGATGTGTTGAAGATAGTTGTTAGTGGTACACAAAGCACCTCTGCTCCCTCTCTCAGGACCCATAGAGAGATGTTATCCGGCCCTATCAAACTTTGAGGTGTCTAGCTCACTTAACAGCCTCTTCACTCTTCCTCGGTTTTATGTATTGTGTCCAACACTTGATAGTGTACCCCACCTCTCAGCCTTTCTGGAGGCCCTTCTGTCTCCTCTGTGAACACTTGTTTGAATCTCCTGTTGAACTCCTCACATACTTCGTGGTCGTTTTTTGTGACCTCCGCTCCTTCCTTCCTCAGCCTGATTACCTGGTCCTTGACTGTTGTATTCCTCCTGATGTGGTTGTACAACAGCTTTGGTTCAGATTTGGCTTTCGCTGTTTGTACCCAAGGGTAACAGGAATTCAGGCTAAAACGTTGTGTAGTTTTAAAAATAGGTTAGATAAATACATGAGTGGGTGTGGGTGGGTGTGAGTTGGACCTGACTAGCTTGTGCTGCTGGGTCTGGTGCCGTGCTTCTTCCTTGAGTGGAGGTGACCAGTCTGGGTGGGTCATTGGGCTAATCCTGGGGGGGGAGTTATTGGGCTAATCCGGAGGGGGGGGGACATGGACCTGCTCCGCATGGGTCAGTAGGCCTGTTGCAGTGTTCCTTCTTTCTTATGTTCTTATATTGCTTTTGGGCCTCCCGTCTTACCTGGGCATATTCATTTCTGGCTCTACGACTGGTCTTCTTATTCTCCTGGGCCCTTTGCCTTCTGTACTTCTTCCATTCCCTAGCACACTTGGTTTTTGCCTCCCTGCACCTTTGGGTGAACTACGGGCTCATCCTGGCTTTTTCATTATTCCTGTTACCCTTGGGTACAAACCTCTCCTCAGTTTCCTTGCATACTGTTGTCACATATTCCATTATCTCGTCTACTGACTTTCCTGCCAGTTCTCTGTCCCACTGAACCCCGTTGAGGAAGTTCTTCTTGCTTGTGTAGTCCCCATTCTTGTAGTTTGGCTTCATTCGTTCAGCCCTTCCTGCTTCCCCCACCACTTGAAACTCTACTATGTATTCGAAGCTTAAAACCACATGCTCATGGTGAATACTAGGTCCTGTCTCGCTGGTTCATCCTCTCCTCTCTCTCTGGTAGTGTCCCTTACATGTTGGTACATGAGGTTTTCCTGTACCACCTCCATCATCTTAGCCCTCCACGTTTCTTTGCCCCGATGTGGATCAAAGTTCTCCCAATCGATTTCCTTGTGGTTGAAGTCACCCATGATCAGTAGCTTTGCCCTTCTCGCATGAGCCCTTCTGACCACTTCAGTTAGTGTGTCAACCATCGCTCTATTACTCTAATCGTATTCTTACCTTGGCCTCCTACTGTTCTGTGGTGGGTTATACATCACAGCAATTACCACCTTGGG
The DNA here is from genome assembly GCF_026875155.1 of Cherax quadricarinatus. Taxonomy (NCBI): domain Eukaryota; kingdom Metazoa; phylum Arthropoda; class Malacostraca; order Decapoda; family Parastacidae; genus Cherax; species Cherax quadricarinatus. The sequence goes on along the minus strand of NC_069476.1, from coordinate 3,594,800 downwards.
ACCTCCAGATTGAAGTGTTAGTACTATGTAATCTCTTGCTTCTCCTGTCTTCTCTCTCCAGTTCATCAAAATCCCATCAGTTTTTTGATCAGCAGCGCCACTCCCCCACCCCTCTCTGTTCTCTGTCTTTCCTCAGGATCTGATATCCCGTTGGAAAGATGGCATCTGTTATTATCCCTGTGAGCTTGGTTTCTGTGAGGGCTGTGTGTGTGTGTGTGTGTGTGTGTGTGTGTGTGTGTGTGTGTGTGTGTGTGTGTGTGTGTGTGTGTGTGTGTGCGTGCGTGTATGTGTGAGTGTGTGTGTAAAACAAATGTAAGTGAAATTCAAGAAAACAGGCAGCAAAAACAAGACAGAGTTGAGATAGCAGGTGACTGTTCAAAGTGCCTTAAAAAAAAAACTACGACCAAAAGAAAAAAAACTAGATCACTTTCACCTGGTGTATAGAGGTTATGACAGAACACTTGCTGTTTAAAACACTCTTATAGAGGAGGTTATCATGGAACACTTGCTGTTTAAGACACTTATAGAGGAGGTTATGACAGAACACTTGCTGTTTAAAACACTTTTATAGAGAGGTTATCATGAACACTTGCGTTTAAGACACTTATAGAGGAGGTTATCATGGAACACTTGCTGTTTAAAACACTCTTATAGAGGAGGTTATCATGGAACACTTGCTGTTTAAAACACTCTTATAGAGGAGGTTATCATGGAACACTTGCTGTTTAAAACACTTTCATCTTGACACATTATTTGAGTGACTTTTGAGGAAGTAGATAATGTTACAGGTTGTAAATAACATTCAGAGGTGATGGTAATGGTTGCAATGGGAGCAGGACTTTTCTGACACGGGTCTTAGACCACTGGTTTTGTTAGATCACTGGTCTCGCTAGACCACTTGTTTTCTTAGACCATTGGTCTTGGTGTCAGATCACTGATCTTGATGTTAGACCACTGGTACTGCTGGTACAGTGTAGTAGTTACCTTGAACACCATTGGTGCTGGTACAGTGCAGTAGCTACCTTGAACACCACCGGTGCTGGTACATTGTAGTAGTTTGAACACCAGTGCTGGTACAGTGTAGTTACCTTGTGCACCACTGGTGCTGGTACAGTGCAGTAGCTACCATGAGCACCACCGGTGCTGGTACAGTGTAGTAGTTACCTTGAACACCACTGCTTTTGGTACAGTGTATTAGTTCCCTTGAGCACTACTGGTGCTGGTACAGTGTAGTAGTTACCTTTAGCACCATTGGTGCTGGTACAGTTTAGTAGTTACCTTGAGCACCACTGGTGCTGGTAAGGTGTAGTAGTTACCTTGAGCACCGCTGGTGCTGGTACAGTGTAGTAGTTACTGTGAGCACCACTGGTGCTGGTACAGTGCAGTAGTTACCGTGAACACCACTGGTGCTGGTACAATGTATTAGTTACTTTGACCACTAGTGCTAGTTCAATTTAGTATTTACCTTGAAAACCACTGGTGCTGGTTCAGTGTAGTAGACACCTTGAATACCACTGGTGCTGGTATAGTGGGCATACAACTACTGCCAGTTTTGTGACTTGCAAAAGCAGGAGAACGAGGTAATGAGTCCCTCAGCTGAGGGACTGATTGCCTCATTCTCCTCCTCATCTTCCACCATTCTTCACTGTATTGGACTGATGAAGCCACAGGCTGGTGAAACATTTCCTCAGTAAAGATTCCCAATTGTTGCACAATTTAATATATCTTTCCTGCTCTTCTCTGCGCTCTCTCTTCCTCGTATCCAACATTCATTATGACGATGTATCAACTTCCTCTCTTGTGTCCTCAGCAGAGGTGACCTCTCTCGATGACACCTTTGTCAACATGGTTCATGACAACGGTAGTCGAGTCTGCTTCCTTTTTGACGTTGATAAAAAATCTATTTTTTTTTCCTAAGCAGCGGTGCGCAGGTTGTTCCCTCCGTCATGACCAGCTCCTCTGTTAAGGATTTCACACCTTCACAGATATTTAGAATTTTAGTGAGTGTATTGCACGGTTCACTGGCTGATTCTCGGAAGACATTTCGTATACCAGTCACTTTGTATATATTCTAATGCTGTTCAGAATATATACAGCTCTGAGATTGGTTTATATCTTAAAAAATATTGATTGAGAAATTTTTAATTCCTTTTTTAAAGATTAAGTATCCTTGACTGATGGTATACAAGTGACATGCAACCTTAGTGACCCTGGTATACACAATAGGCTCTAAACCTAATAAACCATCTATTGTATCGTTCGACTTTGCGTCGGTGCCCTGGAGGATACGTCTCTCTACCACTCTTAGGCTAGTGAACATGAATTCTGGGAACATTGCAACACATGTGACGGTCCGGCTCAGGCTGAGCTATAAGTTGATATGTGTGTGTAGGCAGATGTAGGCAGTGTGGAGATCAAGGACAGTTGGTGACAAGCTGCAGGTGTAGTCCTGTGTAGGCCGGTTCTCTCCTCTTGTATCGAGAAGAATTAGAGAACGTATTTTCCACCGGCAATTAGAATTATCGTGTTATTGTTTTATACACTGACTGTTGGAGCGTGAAACTGAAGACATTTAACTTCTCAGTCCTAAGTATAGACACTAGTTTTTCTTCCAAATTGTCGGTATCATTTAGCTCCCTACTTTCATTTGTCAATAAAGGATCGCACTGTACTCTATTTCTGTGTCTTTTGCTGCGACATTATGTATATGGACTACATATACACTTGACAGTAGCAGCAGATGACGATATATGGACTACATATACGGATGACAGTAGCAGCAGTATAAGATGTAAGAGAGAAACCCTGCTGCATCGTCCCTTATGACTGCCAGGTGTTAGTTCAGTCGTCCCTTATGACTGCCAGGTGTTAGTTCAGTCGTCCCTTATGACTGCCAGGTGTTAGTTCAGTCGTCCCTTATGACTGCCAGGTGTTAGTTCAGTCGTCCCTTATGACTGCCAGGTGTTAGTTCAATCGTCCCTTATGACTGCCAGGTGTTAGGTTCAGTCGTCCCTTATGACTGCCAGGTGTTAGTTCAGTCGTCCCTTATGACTGCCAGGTGTTAGTTCAGTCGTCCCTTATGACTGCCAGGTGTTAGTTCAGTCGTCCCTTATGACTGCCAGGTGTTAGTTCAGTCGTCCCTTATGACTGCCAGGTGTTAGTTCAGTCGTCCCTTATGACTGCCAGGTGTTAGTTCAGTCGTCCCTTATGACTGCCAGGTGTTAGTTCAGTCGTCCCTTATGACTGCCAGGTGTTAGTTCAGTCGTCCCTTATGACTGCCAGGTGTTAGTTCAGTCGTCCCTTATGACTTCCAGGTGTTAGTTCAGTCGTCCCTTATGACTGCCAGGTGTTAGTTCAGTCGTCCCTTATGGTTGCCAGGTGTTAGTTCAATCGTCCCTTATGACTGCCAGGTTTTAGTTCAGTCGTCCCTTCTGACTGATAGGTGTTAGTTCAGTCCTCCCTTATGACTGCCAGGTGTTAGTTCAGTCGTCCCTTATGACTGCCAGGTGTTAGTTCAGTCGTCCCTTATGACTGCCAGGTGTTAGTTCAGTCGTCCCTTATGACTTCCAGGTGTTAGTTCAGTCGTCCCTTATGACTTCCAGGTATTAGTTCAGTCGTCCCTTATGACTTCCAGGTGTTAGTTCAGTCGTCCCTTATGACTGCCAGGTGTTAGTTCAGTCGACCATTATGACTGCCAGGTGTTAGTTCAGTCGTCCCTTATGACTGCCATGTGTTAGTTCAATCGTCCCTTATGACTGCCAGGTGTTAGTTCAGTCGTCCCTTATGACTGCCAGGTGTTAGTTCAGTCGTCCATTATGACTGCCATGTGTTAGTTCAGTCGTCCCTTATGACTGCCAGGTGTTAGTTCAGTCGTCCCTTATGACTGCCAGGTGTTAGTTCAGTCGTCCCTTATGGCTGCCAGGTGTTAGTTCAATCGTCCCTTATGACTTCCAGGTGTTAGTTCAATCGTCCCTTATGACTTCCAGGTGTTAGTTCAGTCGTCCCTTATGACTGCCAGGTGTTAGTTCAGTCGTCCCTTATGACTGCCAGGTGTTAGTTCAGTCGTCCCTTATGACTTCCAGGTGTTAGGTCAATCTTCCCTTATGACTGCCAGGTGTTAGTTCAGTCGTCCCTTATGACTGCCAGGTGTTAGTTCAGTCGTCCCTTATGACTGTCAGGTGTTAGTTCAGTCGTCCCTTATGGCTGCCAGGTGTTAGTTCAATCGTCCCTTATGACTGCCAGGTGTTAGTTCAGTCGTCCCTTCTGACTGATAGGTGTTAGTTCAGTCCTCCCTTATGACTGCCAGGTGTTAGTTCAATCGTCCCTTATGACTGCCAGGTGTTAGTTCAGTCGTCCCTTATGACTGCCAGGTGTTAGTTCAGTCGTCCCTTATGACTGCCAGGTGTTAGTTCAGTCGTCCCTTATGACTGCCAGGTGTTAGTTCAGTCGTCCCTTATGACTTCCAGGTGTTAGTTCAGTCGTCCCTTATGACTGCCAGGTGTTAGTTCAGTCGTCCCTTATGGCTGCCAGGTGTTAGTTCAATCGTCCCTTATGACTGCCAGGTGTTAGTTCAGTCGTCCCTTCTGACTGATAGGTGTTAGTTCAGTCCTCCCTTATGACTGCCAGGTGTTAGTTCAGTCGTCCCTTATGACTGCCAGGTGTTAGTTCAGTCGTCCCTTATGACTGCCAGGTGTTAGTTCAGTCGTCCCTTATGACTGCCAGGTGTTAGTTCAGTCGTCCCTTATGACTTCCAGGTGTTAGTTCAGTCGTCCCTTATGACTTCCAGGTATTAGTTCAGTCGTCCCTTATGACTTCCAGGTGTTAGTTCAGTCGTCCCTTATGACTGCCAGGTGTTAGTTCAGTCGTCCATTATGACTGCCAGATGTTAGTTCAGTCGTCCCTTATGACTGCCATGTGTTAGTTCAATCGTCCCTTATGACTGCCAGGTGTTAGTTCAGTCGTCCCTTATGACTGCCAGGTGTTAGTTCAGTCGTCCATTATGACTGCCAGGTGTTAGTTCAGTCGTCCCTTATGACTGCCAGGTGTTAGTTCAGTCGTCCCTTATGACTGCCAGGTGTTAGTTCAGTCGTCCCTTATGACTGCCAGGTGTTAGTTCAGTCGTCCCTTCTGACTGATAGGTGTTAGTTCAGTCCTCCCTTATGACTGCCAGGTGTTAGTTCAGTCGTCCCTTATGACTGCCAGGTGTTAGTTCAGTCGTCCCTTATGACTTCCAGGTGTTAGTTCAATCGTCCCTTATGACTTCCAGGTGTTAGTTCAGTCGTCCCTTATGACTGCCAGGTGTTAGTTCAGTCGTCCCTTATGACTGCCAGGTGTTAGTTCAGTCGTCCCTTATGACTGCCAGGTGTTAGTTCAGTCGTCCCTTATGACTGCCAGGTGTTAGTTCAGTCGTCCCTTATGACTGCCAGGTGTTAGTTCAGTCGTCCCTTATGACTGCCAGGTGTTAGTTCAGTCGTCCCTTATGACTGCCAGGTGTTAGTTCAGTCTTCCATTATGACTGCCAGGTGTTAGTTCAGTCGTCCCTTATGACTGCCAGGTGTTAGTTCAGTCATCCCTTATGACTGCCAGGTGTTAGTTCAGTCGTCCCTTATGACTGCCAGGTGTTAGTTCAGTCGTCCCTTCTGACTGATAGGTGTTAGTTCAGTCCTCCCTTATGACTGCCAGGTGTTAGTTCAGTCGTCCCTTATGACTGCCAGGTGTTAGTTCAGTCGTCCCTTATGACTTCCAGGTGTTAGTTCAATCGTCCCTTATGACTTCCAGGTGTTAGTTCAGTCGTCCCTTATGACTGCCAGGTGTTAGTTCAGTCGTCCCTTATGACTTCCAGGTGTTAGTTCAATCGTCCCTTATGACTTCCAGGTGTTAGTTCAGTCGTCCCTTATGACTGCCAGGTGTTAGTTCAGTCGTCCCTTATGACTGCCAGGTGTTAGTTCAGTCGTCCCTTATGACTGCCAGGTGTTAGTTCAGTCGTCCCTTATGACTGCCAGGTGTTAGTTCAGTCGTCCCTTATGACTGCCAGGTGTTAGTTCAGTCGTCCCTTATGACTTCCAGGTGTTAGTTCAGTCGCCCCTTATGACTTCCAGGTGTTAGTTCAGTCGTCCCTTATGACTTCCAGGTGTTAGTTCAGTCGTCCCTTATGACTGCCAGGTGTTAGTTCAGTCGTCCTTTATGACTGCCAGGTGTTAGTTCAGTCGTCCCTTATGACTGCCAGGTGTTAGTTCAGTCGTCCCTTATGACTGCCAGGTGTTAGTTCAGTCGTCCCTTATGACTGCCAGGTGTTAGTTCAGTCCTTCCTTATGACGGTCATGGGTTAGTTCAGTTCTTCCCTGTGACAGTCATGGTAAGCAGCAGCAGCAGCAGCAGCTGCTGCTGCTGCTGCTGCTGCTGCTGCTGCTGCTGCTGCTGCTGCTGCTGCTGCTGCTGCTGCTGCTGCTGCTGCATCTGCTGCGTCTGCTGCTGCTACGTCTGCTGCACTGCTGCTGCTTCACCTTAAACCAGCAAATATTAGAGCCTACAAGACTCGAAAATACGCAGGACCTCATTTTCACTAACAACGACGATCTGATACGTAATATAACCGTACCAAAGACAATACACTACAGATCACAACATAATTGAGGTACAGATATGTATGCACAAAGCTTTTGACCAACAGAATGTGATCACTCATGAGGGTGTCTTAACAAAATTCAACTTCAATAACAAAAACATACAATGGGAAGAAGTCAACCATGTCCTGAGTGAAGCAATCTGGAAAGATATCCTAAACAATACGGACCCGAACCTTTGCCTAGAAAAAATTAACTTTGTGGTTCTTGAGATCTGCTCCAGACACATTCCATTAAGGAAAAGAACGAGAAGATTTAAACAAGAAAGAGAGAGACGCTTCCTATACAGATGAAGGCGAAGAATCACAGAGCTGCTGAGAGGGGCTAATGTATCTGAAATACGAAGAGAGGCACTAGTCAATGAAATAGCAAATATCGAACTTAAGCCCAGCTGGTTAGATAATGACTTTAGGTGCCTGTCCAGTGCCTTCTTGAAGACAGCCAGGGGTCTATTGGTAATCCCCCTTATGTATGCTGAGAGGCAGGTGAACAGTCTTAGGCCCCTGACACTTATTGTGCTGTCTCTGAGTGTACTCGTGGCACCCCTGCTTTTCATCGGGGGAATGCTACATCTCCTGCCGAGTTTTTTGCTTTCGTAGGGAGTGATTTTCGTGTGCAGGTTTGGTACCGATCCGTCCAGGACCTTCCAAGTGTATATTATCATGTATCTCTCTCGCCTGCGTTTCAGGGAATACAGATCAAGGACCTTCAACCGTTCCCAGTAGTCTAGGTGCCTTATCGTATTTATGTGTGCCGTGAAAGTTCTTTGTACACTCTCCAGGTCTACAGTGTCGCCAGCCTTGAAGACAGTCATCATGGGCTTGTCGTACCTAGTCTTGAAGGTTCTCAATAGTTGAAGACAGTCATCATGGGCTTGTCGTACCTAGTCTTGAAGGTTCTCAATAGTTGAAGACAGTCATCATGGGCTTGTCGTACCTAGTCTTGAAGGTTCTCAATAGTTTAAAGTGGGAAGACTGCTGAAAAAACATAAGTTACAAAAGTGACTTTCATTGTTTAAAAAATAAAGCATAATTTAAGGAATATTTTGACGATTAATTTTCCTTTCTACGAGGTTATCAAAATTATGAAATTTTCTGGATTTCAAATTTCCGTCAAATTAATAGTACATTGTACTTTGTTTTGGTGTTTCATGCGTAGTTCAGCCTTTATTAATATTGTTTTCTTTCAATATATTGAAAATCATAATGTAACAGAGGCACAAATGGTATTTAGAAGAAAAATAATAAGCACTTGAAGACACAATGTTATATTCCTATGGACACTTAGAGTGTGAATATAACCGGGCAATATGTATTGGTGTCAGGGGAGGAATATACTCTAACCTCTTATTACTTTCCTGTGTTTATTTTCCCTCCATGTTTAGTTTTATACTTTGTTTTGTGTTTCAGATTGTTGTCAGTGTTGTCAGTGTTGTCAATCGTTGAAGTGAAGGAAGCTGTGGCGTAGTACAAGGTTCCCAGGAGTTAGTAGTGACTGTACTGGCCCAGGGAAACTCCTAGCAACTGTCAACATATCTCGCAAGTTGGCAGCAAGTACCAGAACTTGACAGCAAGTCCCAGAACTTGTCAGCGAGTCTCAGAACTTGACAGCAAGTCCCAGAACTTGTCAGCGAGTCTCAGAACTTGTCAGCGAGTCCCAGAACTTGTCAGCAAGTCACATACATCTCAGGAGCTCTCAGTTTTGAATTGAAACCAAAGAACAGCTGTTGGATCATTTACGAGGTAGGTCCCGGCTACCATGCCATCTTTCCTTGTGTGTGGTACCTGTCTTGTGTGGTTATCAATGTACCACCTGTGATGTGTGGTTAACAATATAACCTGTGATGTGTGGTTATCAATATACCACCTATCATGTGTGGTTATCATAATACCATTTATCATGTGTGGTTATCAATGCACCACCTGTGATGTGTGGTTATCAGTGTACCACCTGTGTTGTGTGGTTATCAATGTATTTAACCTGTAATAGAGTTAACAGTGGGTGTATTGTGAGTATAATTTTTATTGTGTGTATTGCTGATGTATTATGGGTGTATTATGGGTGTATTCTGTATTTGTTAATTATTTAAGAATGGTTGAGACTTTATATTAAGAATGACCATCACATCGTATTTACGATGAAATTGGCCAACTAACGCACTCACTAGTTTGTTGTGGAGTTTACATATGAGAGTCAAATTAGTCAAGATACAACGATTGTTTGATTAGTAGCTACTGTTATCCACGACACGTGCTATGCACGTTGTTAGACCACGTGTTTATCATGGCACGTCTGAGCACGTGTTATGGGACAGTGTTATCATGGAACGTGTTATAGACGAGTGTTATCATGGCACGTGTTATCTGGCACGTGTTCATGACACGTGTTACATGGCATGTTATGACAGTGTTATCATGGCAAAGTGTTATGGCACTAGTTTATCATGGCACTGTGTTATTGGCACGGTTATCATGACACGTGTCATCATGACACGTGTTATCATGGCACGTGTTATCAGACACGTGTTATCATGACAAGTTGTTATTTGACACGTGTTATCATGCACGTTATGCACGAGTTATCATGGCACGTTGCTATGGCACGTTTATGACACGTGTTATCATGGCACGTTTTATGACACGTGTTATGGCACGTGCTATGGCACTGTTAGACGTGTTATGACATGTTTTCATGGCGCGTGCTATGCATGGCACGTGTTACATGACTTATCATGGCACGTGCTATGGCACGTGTTATGACACGTGTTATCATGGCACGTGTTATGACACGTGTTATCATGGCACGTGTTATGACACGTGTTATCATGGCACGTGTTATCATGGCATGTGTTATCATGACACGTGTTATCATGGCACGTGTTATCATGGCACGTGTTATCATGACACGTGTTATCATGGCATGTGTTAGGCACTTTTTATCATGACACGTGTTATCAGGGCACGTTTATCATAACGTTTTAACATGACACGTTTTTCATGACAGTGTTATATGGCATGTTTTATCAGGGCACGTGTTATCATGACACTTTTTCATGGCATTGTTATCAGACACGTGTTATCATGCCCCGGGGTTTTATCATGACACGTTTATGGCACGTGTTATGACACGTTTTATCATGGCATGTTTATCATGACACGTGTTATGACACGGGTTATCATTACACGTTTATGACACTTTTTATCTGGCATGGTTATGCATGTTATCATGACACGTGTTTATCTACAGGTGTTATAATGGCACGTTTACATGAATGTTTATCAGGCATGTGTTACATGACACGGTTAGCAGTGTTATCATGACAGGGTTTTATGGCTGTTTATCATGAACTGTTTTGCATGTTTATCATGACACGTGTTATCAGACACGTGTTATCATGGCATATGTTATCATGGCACTGTTATCATGACAGTGTTAGGGCCCGTTTTTTATCATGACACGTGTTATCGGACGTTTATCTTGACACGTTTTATCATGACACTTTTATCATGGCATGTTTCAGGCAGGGTTTTTGACACGTTTTTTATGCACGTGTTATATGACACGTGTTATCATGGCACTGTTAAACAAGGCACGTGTTATCATGACACGTGTTATCAGAAATGTTATCGAACGTTTTCCATACACGTTTTTTATCATGAACGTGTTATGACCGTGTTATCATGACACGTGTTATGACACTTTTTAGGGATGTGTTATCTGACAGTTTATCAGGGCACGTGTTATCAGACTGTGTTATTACACGTGTTATCATGACACGTTTTATCATGACACGTTTTATCATGACACGTGTTAATGACCGTGTTAGACACGTTTATATGGCACGTGTTATGGCAGTGTTATCATGTTATCACAACCAGTCATTACCACCCAACCCGCACACACTAAAAAACCAAATCACCACACAACCAGTCATTACCCCCACAACCGTCATCATACTAAAACCAATCCAATACAACCACTTTCCCCCACAACCCGTCATCCTACAAAAACCAATCCCCACACAACCATCATTACCCCCACGACATCATCCCACCACAACCAGCATTACCACCATAACAGCATTACCATCACAACCAACCATCACAAACCCCCAACCAGCATTACCATCCAACAATCACCTTTTACAACCAGTCATTCCCACCACAACCGTCATCACCTAAACCCATCATTCCACAACGACCATGATCCCCAAACACCATAATCATCAAAACCAGTCTTTACCCCCAAAAACCAGCCCATCACTAAAAAAAAGTCATTGCCCCAAAACCCAGTCACCACTACAACCACCATTACCACCAAAACCCAGTACCACACAACCAGCCATTACCCCCAAAACCCAGTCATCACAAGCAGCACCCCCAAAACCCAGTCATCACTACTACAACCAGTCTTTACCACCACAACCAGTCATCACACTACAACCATCATTACCCCATACCATCATACAAGCATCACCCCCACAACCATTCTCACTACTACAACCATTATTACCATACAACCATCACCACTACAACCAGCCATTCCCCACCACAACCGACCACAACAGTCACCCCCACAACCATCTTACAAAACCCCAGCCAACCCCCAAAACCCATATAAAAAGCAGTCCCCACCCAACCATCATACTACAACCACCCATTACCACCCATCCAGTCACAAAAGCAGTCACCACCACAACCATCATCACTATACAACCAGTCTTTACCCCCCAAAACCAACATCACTACTAAAACCCAGTCTTTACCCCCATAACCACTCACAAGCAGTCACCACCAAAACCGCATCACTACTACAACCAGTTATTACCACACAACCAGTCACCACACAACCAGCCATTACCACCACAACCAGTCATCACAAGCAGTCCCCACCACAACCAGTCACCACTACTACAACCAGTCATTACCACCATAACCAGCCCATCACAAGCAGTCACCACCACAACCAGTCATCACTACTACAACCAGCCCATTACCACCATAACCAGTCATCACAAGCATCACCACCACAACCAGTCATCACTACTACAACCAGCCATTACCACCATAACCAGTCATCACAAGCAGTCACCACCACAACCAATCATCACTACTCATCCAGCCATTACCACCATAACCAGTCATCACAAGCAGTCACCACCACAACCAGTCATCACTACTACAACCAGTTATTACCACTACAACCAGTCACCACTACAACCAGCCATTACCACCACAACCAGTCATCACAAGCAGTCACCACCACAACCAGTCATCACTACTACAACCAGTCATTACCACCACAACCAGTCATCACTACTACAACCAGTTATTACCACTACAACCAGTCACCACTACAACCAGCCATTACCACCACAACCAGTCATCACAAGCAGTCACCACCACAACCAGTCATCACTACTACAAACAGTCATTACCACCAAAACCCAGTCATCACTTCTACAACCAGCCATTATCACCACAACCAATCATCACAAGCAGTCACCACAACCATCATCACTACTACAACCAGTCATTCCCCACCAATAACCAGTCATCACAAGCAGTCACCACCACAACCAGTCATCACTACTACAACCAGTCATTACCACCACAACCAGTCATCACAAGCAGTCACCACCACAACCAGTCATCACTACTACAACCAGTCATTACCAGCCCCGCCCAAATTTCATCACTACCCCCAGTCATTACCACCACAAATCATCACCACAACAACCAGTCATCACCACAACAGTCATCATCACAACAGCCATCATCATCACAAAAAACCAGTCATCATCACAACAACCAGTCATCACAACCAGTCATCGCCACAACCAGTCATCACAACAGCCAGTCATCACCACAACAACCAGTCATTTCCACAACAACCAATCATCATCAAACCAGTCATCACCACCATAACCAGCCATTACCACATGCAGTCATTACCACAACAGTTATCACCACAACAACCAGTCATCACCACAACCAGTCATCACCACAACCAGTCATTACAAGTCAGCACCACAAACTTACCCTAAAACTGGTGTAATACCATTGACCAGAAAGTGAGTGTTGACCAGTGTTCCATACACTGTAATGTATGGAACACACGGGGTGCAAGCCTCGTGTATTAGTGTGTCGTCTCAGTGACACACACACACAGGGGCCAGGAGCTGTAAATCTACCCCTGCAGCCACATATAGATGAGCACACACATTTAGTTTTATTCGTCAAGAATAATTGAGGGCTTGAGTCAAATGACTTGTTTAGTGGGTGGGCAGCTACTGGACTACTGAAGACAAGGGTTCACCTCAGTTGGAAGACAGACGTTCACAACTATTGGTTTATTAATTAGTTTTATAGCTACCTGGAGTCTACCTGGAGAGTATTCCGGGGGTCAACACGCCCGCGGCCCGGTCCACGACCAGGCCTCCCGGTGGATCAAGGCCTGATAAACTAGGCTGTTACTGCTAGCCGCAGGTAACCCAACGTACGAACCACAGCCCGGCTGATCCGGCACCGACTTTAAGTATCTGTCCAGCTCCCTCTTGAAGACAACCAGGGATCTATTGGTAATTCCCCTTATGCCTGGTGGGACGCTGTTGAACAGTCTTGGGCCCCGGACACTCACAGTATTTTTCTCTTAGTGTACTAATGGCGCCCCTACTTTCCACTGGGGTATGTTGCATCGCCTACCAAATATTTTACTTTCGTAGAGAGTGATTTCTGTGTGCAGAAATGAACATTAAAACTATATTTAAATGCTAAGACATTCATCACTAGTCAATAGTAAACAAATTTATAATATGTGATATTTGTAATCCCTGAAGTCTAGAGTGTCATCAGAGTGTCCGGGTGTCACTCATCACCTCTAACTACAAACATATTTACACTGAAGCATCACTAACCAAGATAATAACTGCGCAACCTTTTAGAAAGTTTGTTTCAGTTACAGTCTTACTCATGTTAGTGTCTTGTTAATATCGTCAAGTAATTTGTTTAGTCTCTGAGGTTACTGTTATAATTACCCGACCCTCGTACGTCTCTCCATTACAACACCTCTTTCCAAAGTCTGCTTATCTCGTTAAGAACCAAGCATCTCTTTTCACATAAAAGATGGGGATATTTCCCCTTTCGTATAAATATGCCTGCACATCTGGCCAGACGCTCTATGACCCTAATGGATTTAGAGCTTTTTCTTTTTAATAAAATTATAACATTTGGCCAGCGACACGGAACGAATCAGTAATTGGGATTCTGGATCGTGAAGTACTGACTTTTAACGGCCTTATTTACTTTGTGATTATCATTTCTGTTATATGAGAGTGAATTAGTGACGACAGTATCATTTTGATAATGTTTGTTGTTAGTTACATAATTTAAGAAGTGTTGTATGTTTAAAGCAGAGAGTAACTAGACTGAACTTCATGATAAAGTTAATACACTAACCAAGGAAAATAACTTGAAGGAAAATGTAGAATTAAACTTTGGTGAGGCTGTGTTCTAGCATTAGGAATAATATTAGAAGAAAAGTAAATAATGAAACTGAATGTTATAGAAATGCACTTAGAAGCTTGAGTAGATCTAAACCCACTGTTATAACTTGAACGTAGATAAGTACGTTCATGGAGTAACTTGCAGTGTGAACAGACTGATGTTGTAGTGGCCAGGCTTAGGCTTGGTTACAAGTGTTGACTGATGTTGTAGTGGCCAGGCTTAGGCTTCGTTACAAGTGTTGATCGATGTTGTAGTAGCCAGGCTTAGGCTTCGTTACAAGTGTTGATTGATGTTCAAGTGGCAAGACTTAGACTTTGTTACAAAAGCTGACTGATGTTGTAGTAGCCGGGCTTAGGCTTCGTTACAAGTGTTGATCGATGTTGTAGTAGCCAGGCTTAGGCTTCGTTACAAGTGTTGATTGATGTTCAAGTGGCAAGACTTAGACTTTGTTACAAAAGCTGACTGATGTTGTAGTAGCCAGGCTTAGGCTTCGTTACAAATGCTGACTGATGTTGTAGTAGCCAGGCTTAGGCTTCGTTTCAAGTGCTGACTGATGTTGTAGTGGCCAGGCTTAGGCTTGTTTACAAATGCTGACTGATGTTGTAGTGGCCAGGCTTGGGCTTGGTTACAAATGCTGACTGATGATGTAGTAGCCAGGTTTAGGCTTCGTTACAAGTGTTGATTGATGTTGTAGTGGCCAGGCTTAGGCCTCGTTACAAGTGTTGACTGATGTTGTAGTGGCCAGGCTTAGGCTTTGTTACAAGTGTTGACTGATGTTGTAGTGGCCAGGCTTAGGCTTCTTTACAAGTGCTGACTGATGTTGTAGTGGCCAGGCTTAGGCTTGGTTACAAATGCTGACTGATGTTGTAGTAGCCGGGCTTAGGCTTCGTTACAAGTGTTGATTGATGTTGTAGTGGCCAGGCTTAGGCTTGGTTATAAGTGTTGACTGATGTTGTAGTGGCCAGGCTTAGGCTTGGTTACAAATGCTGACTGATGTTGTAGTTGCCAGGCTTAGGCTTCGTTACAAGTGCTGACTGATGTTGTAGTGGCCAGGCTTAGGCTTCGTTACAAGTGTAGTGGCAAGGCTTAGGCTTGGTTACAAGTGTTGACTGATGATGTAGTGGCCAGGCTTAGGCTTGGTTACAAGTGTTGACTGATGTTGTAGTGGCCAGGCTTAGGCTTGGTTACAAGTGTTGACTGATGTTGTAGTGGCCAGGCTTAGGCTTGGTTGCAAGTGTTGACTGATGTTGTAGTGGCCAGGCTTAGGCTTGGTTACAAGTGTTAACTGATGTTGTAGTGGCCAGGCTTAGGCTTGGTTACAAGTGTTGACTGATGTTGTAGTGGCCAGGCTTAGGCTTGGTTGCAAGTGTTGACTGATGTTGTAGTGGCCAGGCTTAGGCTTGGTTGCAAGTATTGACTGATGTTGTAGTGGCCAGGCTTAGGCTTGGTTACAAGTATTGACTGATGTTGTAGTGGCCAGGCTTAGGCTTGGTTGCAAGTGTTGACTGATGTTGTAGTGGCCAGGCTTAGGCTTGGTTGCAAGTATTGACTGATGTTGTAGTGGCCAGGCTTAGGCTTGGTTGCAAGTATTGACTGATGTTGTAGTGGCCAGGCTTAGGCTTGGTTGCAAGTATTGACTGATGTTGTAGTGGCCATGCTTAGGCTTGGTTACAAGCATTGACTGATGTTGTAGTGGCCAGGCTTAGGCTTGGTTACAAGTACTGACTGATGTTGTAGTGGCCAGGCTTAGGCTTGGTTACAAGTATTGACTGATGTTGTAGTGGCCAGGCTTAGGCTTGGTTACAAGTATTGACTGATGTTGTAGTGGCCAGGCTTAGACTTGATTACAAGTGCTGACTGATGTTGTAGTGGCCAGGCTTAGACTTGATTACAAGTGCTGACTGATGTTGTAGTGGCCAGGATTAGACTTGATTACAAGTGCTGACTGATGTTGTAGTGGCCAGGCTTAGGCTTGGTTACAAGTATTGACTGATGTTGTAGTGGCCAGGCTTAGACTTGATTACAAGTGCTGACTGATGTTGTAGTGGCCAGGCTTAGACTTGATTACAAGTGCTGACTGATGTTGTAGTGGCCAGGCTTAGGCTTGGTTACAAGTACTGACTGATGTTGTAGTGGCCAGGCTTAGGCTTGGTTACAAGTGTTGACTGATGTTGTAGTGGCCAGGCTTAGACTTGATTACAAGTGCTGACTGATGTTGTAGTGGCCAGGCTTAGGCTTGGTTACAAGTACTGACTGATGTTTAGTGGCCAGGCTTAGGCTTGGTTACAAGTACTGACTGATGTTGTAGTGGCCAGGCTTAGGCTTGGTTACAAGTACTGACTGATGTTGTAGTGGCCAGGCTTAGGCTTGGTTACAAGTGTTGACTGATGTTGTAGTGGCCAGGCTTAGGCTTGGTTACAAGTACTGACTGATGTTGTAGTGGCCAGGCTTAGGCTTGGTTACAAGTACTGACTGATGTTGTAGTGGCCAGGCTTAGGCTTGGTTACAAGTGTTGACTGATGTTGTAGTGGCCAGGCTTAGACTTGATTACAAGTGCTGACTGATGTTGTAGTGGCCAGGCTTAGGCTTGGTTACAAATACTTCTGGCAGTTTGACACACACACAGATGATGATGAAACCAAATATAAAGTATGCTGCCAGGCGCATGATCACTGTCTTGAACACTATGTGCTTAATTGTCCACTTATTGAGGAATATAGAGATAGTATAATAACTTATGTGATATATCAGAGTATCTTATAAATAAAAATAAGATACCAGACATATTAAGCAAATTTCCTAAATTTGTTTTCAATAAATAAATCAATTGCAGATATGAATCCGTATGTACTAGTGCTAACCCCTGTGAGGTCTAGTTCCAAGGTCAGTTGTGTATCCATATGGATATGTGGCGCACGATAACCTAGCTGCTTCAGCGATAAAATATAAAAATCAAATCTTTGCCACCACCGCCTCCTCCTCCTCGTCCTCGTCCTCCTCCTCCTCCTCCTCCTCCTCCTCCTCCTTCTCCTTCCTCCTTCCTCCTCCCTTCTTTCTTCCTCCTCTTCTTCAAAATATCTCATCTTCAAGGATCACAACAGTGTCATTAACACAACCAGAAGAAAAATGATAGACTGGTTAACTAGAACCTTCAAAACATGAAATGACAAGTCAGTGATAAATAAGTCAGTGATGTTACTCTTAAAGTTACTTGTTATCTCTAGCCTGGAATACTACTGTACACGAAGAGCTCCGTTTAAGATAAGACGAAATTGTAGACCTGGATAATGTGGAGAGAACCTTCACTTCCCACGTAAATTCAGTAAAGCACCTAAATTACTGGGAACATTTGAAGCCCCTTGATCTGTACTCCTCAGAACGTAGACAAGAGATGTATTATAATCTACACCTGGAAAATTCTAGGAATGATCCCAAATCTACACACACAAATGATTCCCCTTGAAGGTTAATGGCTAAACAGACGGTGGAACGTAGCCTTAATGAGCAGCAGGGATGTTATGAGGTTACCAAGGAAAATGCATTAGGTTTGAAAGGATCTAGACTTTTCAATGTCCTCCCTTCATTCACAAGGAAGATTACTAACAGATCCCTGACTGTCTTTAAGAAGGAACTGGATGAGTTTCTCAAGTCAGTGCCTGATCAACGGGATGGTGGTGCTTTGGACATTGTGCAGATAGCACCAGCAGCCTGGTTGATCAGGTCATCTACCAGGAAGCGTGGTCTGGGACCAGGCCGTGAGGGCGTTGACTCTTCTGCCTCGTATCCAGTTTTACTGTACTGCTGTAGAGTGGTGCAGGTGTTACGTCCATCTTTATACTGTAAGATTCTTGTCTGCCTCGTGTGCAAGATTTACCACATGATTCTTTACAGTAATTCCAGTATAGTATTTCGCCCACAGAACGTTAACTTCATTGCCAGACTCGGCGATTCGTTCAGTGATTCTTATTCCGCAGCAATATACTGTTATAAAGACCATTTCTCTTCTCGGAAGTCAGCATAGTTTGTTATAACTCTCCCATACCAGTATAGATTCAGACTGATGTTATGTGAGCGTTGTATAGTATTGTACAGGGTAAACGTAGTTACAAAATCATCGAATGGTTATGAAACAAATATCCCAGAAGTTATTTTATTTGTCCTGAGATGAGATGAGATTTCCAAAATCTGATTCAGCAGCTGAAGAAGATGGACACAACCTTTATTTTATGATTATAATTTAGTCATCTACACGGCATATGAGATAAAGAGAAGTAAATACTTATATATTTTCCATCGCCGAAAACACGTGCAAGTATACGTATTTGTATGAAGAATTGGTTACAAGAACGACATGTTGAAAATTAGACACATGTTGCAACTCTTGGTATCTTTATTGAGGAAACGTTCGCCAATAAAGATACCCAAGAGTTGCACATGTGTCTATGTTATCAACATTGTCGGTTACCTTAAATACAGTTCATCTACAACCTGTCAGAGCACTGCAACTTCATGGGATTAATACTTGGGAATTCTTCGCTTGCCTAATTCTTGGGCACGACCTACTTCAACATTGAACAAATGTTACAGACCTAAGACTGCTACACCTCTCCATGCCAACGGTTTATAATTGCCCTTCTCATGCAGAATGCCGTTATTCACTTACTTTAAGTTGATTGGACTGACCACATTAGCACTCAAGGAGTGGATGAAATTTTACCTCAATTCGTCTCCTATTCTTCAACATTCTGGCCTTTGTATGGACTGATGAAGCCACTGGCGAAACTTCCTCAATAAAGTACCCAAGAGTCTCCATGAAGTCTAATTTATCATCAAGTATACGTATAATGTAATAACATGTAATGACAGAAGCAAGTTTCAAGTAGAGGACAGTGAAAACTGTGGTGACCAATACTTGAGAACAAGCGCATGCAAAGTTGAACTACTGATCTCCAACATCGGTTCACAACTTGGGTGAGCTTCCTTGTGATTGTCTGGTTGAACCATGGTGATAACATAACAAGGTGGTCCCGCTTGTTATACTCTTAGCATCTGGTTCGCTGGTCAGGAGGGCATTCCTTTGTGGGTGTGTGACGTACATCGAATAAAATTTAAATACTCTTAGAATGCCATATAAACAAAGTACTTCTCCTTAAGGTACATTTGTACAGAGTGATGTACTAGTGCAGACAAAGACATGTTTATAAATTAGACACATGTGCAACTCTTGGGTATCTTTATTGAGGAAACGTTTCGCCACACAGTGGCTTCATCAGTCCATACATAGGAGAAACTTGAAGAACAGGAGGAGAATGAGGTAATAAGTCCCTCAACCTTGAGTCGATGTGGTCAGTCCATCAATCTTGAATATAATACAGCATATGTGCGGAGAAGTAAAGATATACTGAGGGTGGGCAAGTAGAGATATACTGAGGGAGGGTAAGTTAAGATATACTGAGGGAGGGTAAGTTAAGATATACTGAGGGAGGGTAAGTTAAGATATACTGAGGGAGGGTAAGTTAAGATATACTGAGGGAGGGTAAGTTAAGTTATACTGAGGGAGGGTAAGTTAAGTTATACTGAGGGAGGGTAAGTTAAGTTATACTGAGGGAGGGTAAGTTAAGATATGTTAGGTAAGACACATATGCAACAGTTAGGTATCTTTATTTCGAAACGTTTCGCCTACACAGTAGGCTTCTTCAGTCGAGTACAGAAAGGTTGATAGAAGCAGAAGATACTTGAAGACGATGTAATCAGTCCATCACCCTTAAAGTTTTGAGGTGGTCAGTCCCTCAATCTGGAGAAGAGCATTGTTCCGTTGTCTGAAACAATATGAAGTTGAAGTGACAGAATGGGGCCTTTATATAGTGGTATAAACCTTGGTAATAAATACCGACAAGTTGGTTTAGAAAGACACGTAAGCAAACACTATAACATATTTATTAGAAAACGTTTCGGTCCTGGAACCGTGATCAAGGTTCCAGGACCGAAACGTTTTCTAATAAATATGTTATAGTGTTTGCTTACGTGTCTTTCTAAACCTTTATATAGTGCCAGGAGGTGAGACGTAGGTTGCTTTGGGAGGGCAGGTCCTTCTCAAACCCAGCCGTTCTCACTAGTAGAGGTTGTTGAAGTGGTCTGTACCAAGATACCATTTTAATGTTCAAGTTAAGATATACTGAGGGAGGGTAAGTTAAGTTATACTGAGGGAGGGTAAGTTAAGACATACTGAGGGAGGGTAAGTTAAGATATACTGAAGGTGAACAAGTAAAGATATATTGAGGGTGGGCAAGTAAAGATATACTGAGGGAGGGTAAGTTAAGATATACTGAGGGAGGGTAAGTTAAGATATACTGAGGGAGGGTAAGTTAAGATATACTGAAGGTGAACAAGTAAAGATATACTGAGGGTGGGCAAGTAAAGATATACTGAGGGAGGGTAAGTTAAGATATACTGAAGGTGAACAAGTAAAGATATACCGAGGGTGGGCAAGTAAAGATATACTGAGGGAGGGTAAGTTAAGATATACTGAAGGTGAATAAGTAAAGATATATTGAGGGTGGGCAAGTAAAGATATACTGAGGGAGGGTAAGTTAAGATATACTGAGGGAGGGTAAGTTAAGATATACTGAAGGTGAACAAGTAAAGATATACTGAGGGTGGGCAAGTAAAGATATACTGAGGGAGGGTAAGTTAAGATATACTGAAGGTGAACAAGCAAAGATATATTGCGGGTGGGCAAGTAAATATATACTGAGGGAGGGTAAGTTAAGATATACTGAAGGTGAACAAGTAAAGATATATTGAGGGTGGGCAAGTAAAGATATACTGAGGGAGGGCAAGTAAAGATATACTGAGGGAGGGTAAGTTAAGATATACTGAGGGAGGGTAAGTTAAGATATACTGAAGGTGAACAAGTAAACATAAGAACATAAGAAAGGAGGAACACTGCAGCAGGCCTGTTGGCCCATACTAGGCAGGTCCTTTACAATTCATCCCACTAACAAACATTTGACCAACCCAATTTTCAATGCTACCCAAGAAATAAGCTCTGATGTGCAAGTCCCACTCAAATCCAACCCATCCCACTCATGTATTTATCCAACCTAAATTTGAAACTACCCAAAGTCCTAGCCTCAATAACCCAACTAGGTAGACTGTTCCACTCATCAACTACCCTATTTCCAAACCAATACTTTCCTATGTCCTTTCTAAATCTAAACTTATCTAATTTAAATCCATTACTGCGGGTTCTCTCTTGGAGAGATATCCTCAAGACCTTGTTAATATCCCCTTTATTAATACCTATCTTCCACTTATACACTTCGATCAGGTCTCCCCTCATTCTTCG
Source organism: Cherax quadricarinatus (assembly GCF_026875155.1). Lineage (NCBI taxonomy): Eukaryota > Metazoa > Arthropoda > Malacostraca > Decapoda > Parastacidae > Cherax > Cherax quadricarinatus. Next base: position 3,573,324 of record NC_069476.1, on the reverse strand, counting down.
TCTAACAAGTGAATGTAACTTAAGAGTCTTCAATCTTTCTTCATAAGGAAGATTTCTAATGCTATGTATTAATTTAGTCATCCTACGCTGAATGTTTTCTAACGAATTATGTCCATTCTGTAATATGGAGACCAGAACTGAGCTGCATAATCTAGGTGAGGCCTTACTAATGATGTATAAAGCTGCAGTATGACCTCTGGACTTCTGTTGCTTACACTTCTTGATATAAATCCCAGTAATCTATTTGCCTTATTACGTACGCTTAGGCATTGCTGTCTTGGTTTAAGGTTGCTGCTTACCATAACCCCCAAGTCCTTTTCGCAATCTGTATGGTTAAGTTCTACATTATTTAACTTATAAGTGCTAGGGTTATGGACACTCCCGAGCTTCAGAACCTTGCACTTATCTACATTGAACTGCATCTGCCACTTTTCTGACCAAGAGTAGAGTTTGTCTAAATCCTCCTGAAGTTCCCTAACATCTACGTTTGAATCAATTATTCTACCTATCTTCGTGTCATCGGCGAATTTGCTCATATCACTAGTAATTCCTTCATCAAGATCATTGATATATATTATAAACAACAACGGGCCCAAGACTGATCCCTGTGGAACGCCACTTGTTACTGATCCCCACTCGGATTTAACCCCATTGATGGACACTCTTTGCTTCCTGTCTGTGAGCCATGATTCGATCCACGAGAGCACCCTTCCCCCAATGCCATGAGCTGCTACTTTCTTCAACAGTCTTTGGTGCGGAACTCTATCAAATGCCTTACTAAAATCTAAGTAAATAATATCAAATTCTTTATCGTGGTCAACAGCCTCAAAGCTTTACTGAAGAAAGTTAATAAATTAGTTAGACAAGACCGGCCTCTTGTGAATCCATGCTGAGTATCATTAATCAAGCTATGCTTATCGAGATGGCTTCTTATAATCTCAGCTATAATTGACTCTAGTAATTTGCCTACAATTGAGGTCAGGCTTATTGGGCGGTAATTTGACGGTAACGACTTGTCCCCTGTTTTAAAAATAGGAATTACATTAGCCATCTTCCACATATCAGACCTACACCTGTTTGAAGAGATAAATTAAAAAATATTAGTTAATGGTTCACAGACTTCCATTTTGCATTCCTTTAGAACCCTTGAAAAAACCTCATCAGGACCCGGTGACTTATTTTGCTTCAGTCTGTCTATCTGCTTCACAACCATTTCACTAGTGACTGTGATGTTACATAATTTATCTTCTTCTGATCCACTATAAAAATTAATTACCGGAATATTATTAGTGTCTTTCCTGTGTAAAAACCGAGAGAAAATAATTATTTAAAATCGAGCACATTTCATTCTCTTTGTCAGTAAGATGCCCATAGTTATTTTTAAGGGGACCTATCTTATCTCTGACTTTTGTTCTATAGACCTGGAAAAAACTTTTTGGGTTAGTTTTAGAATCCCTAGCAACTTTAATTTCATAGTCCCTTTTAGCTTTTTTATCCCCTTTTTAATGTCCCTCTTAATGTCAATATACTGATTCATAAGATGACCCTCGCTCTTTTGATACGCCTATAAATTCCTTTCTTATGCCCTAGTAGATATTTCAGCCTATTATTCATCCATTTTGGGTCATTTCTATTTGATCTAATTTCCTATAAGGGATAAACGTTCTTTGAGCAGCATGTATTGTGTTCAGAAAACTGTCATATTGATAGCTCTCTTCGTTACCCAGTCAACAGATGATAAGTGTTCTCTAAGCCCATCGTAATCTGCTAAGCGAAAATCTGGGACTGTTACTGAGTTATCCCTACTATCATACTTCCATTCAATTCTACATGTAATTGATTTGTGGTCGCTAGCACCCAGTTCCTCTGAAACTTCTAAATTATTAACAAGGGATTCATTGTTTGCCAGAACTAAGTCAAGCAGGTTATTACCCCTTGTAGGTTCTGTCACAAACTGCTTCAGAAAACAATCCTGAACTACTTCTAAGAAATCGTTATGATTCTAAATTCCCAGTCAAGAAATTCCAATCAATATGACTAAAGTTAAGTCTCCTAGAATTACTACATTATCGTGCCTTGTGCCCTAACAATTTCCTCCCATAATAGTCTCCCCTGGTCCCTATCTAAATTTGGGGGACGGTATATCACACCTAAAATTAATTTTTTCATGCCCCTCTGAAAATTCTATCCAAACAGACTCTGTATGTGTTACTTCAGACTTAATACCCGTTTTTATGCAACAGTTCAAGCGATCTCGGACATACAATGCCACCCCACCCCCCTTCCCGATACTTCTATCTACTTGGAACAATTTAAAACCCTGAATGTGACATTCTGCAGGCATGTCCCGACTTTTTGAATTAAACCAGGTCTCAGTAATGGCAAATACATCTATGTTACCTGCACTAGCAACTAGTCTCAACTCGTCCATCTTATTCCTAGCACTGCGACTATTTGTGTAATAAATATTTAATGACCCTCCTCTCTCTTTACCCTTCCTGCTCCTTTCTGTTATTCCACTAAACCTATTACTGTCATTGTCAATTAATGCCACTGGCTTTCCAATATCCTCCTCATTTTGCCTATTACTAGTTCTCCTAGTACTCATGTTACTACCCTGCGACTTCACAGTTTTCCCGCCAAAACCCATACCACTAACTATTCCTAGTTTAAGACCTAACAGCTCCCTCCACTGCGTTTGGCCAGTGCTCCCACCCCACACCTAGACAAGTGAACCCATCCCTGGCATACATGTCATTTCTGCCATAGAAGAGGTCCCAGTTGTCAATGAATGTTACCGCATTTTTCCTTACAGTATTTGTCCAGCCAGCAATTGGACACCAATTGCTCTGGACAACCATTCAATTCCAACTCCTCTCCTTGGCAAAATGCCACATATGACAGGTTTCCCACCCTTCTTCCTAATTATCTCTATTGCTGACCTATACCTGCTAATCAGGTCCTCACTCTACGTCTGCCAACATTCGTTGCCTCCAGCACTGAGACAGATAATAGGATTGCTCCCATTACCTCTCATGGTGTCATCCAGACGGCTAACAATATCCTTCATCCCAGCCCCAGGAAACACACTCTCTGCCTCCTACTCTATCCTTCAAACAGAATGCCCTATCCATGTACCTAATCTGGCTATCCCCAACAACAAACAATGTTTTTACCTTCCTTGGCGTCGTCCGTAGTGATGCTCCGAGTAGTCGACTCACATTCGCCAGGTAGCATTACACCACTTGTAGAATTCGTCATGACGTTCTCGATGGTCTTCGTTGGGGTTTCTAGGGATGTCTCACTCACGTCTGCCAATGCTTCCTTGGTGCTCGTTGTGGCATTCCCAGTAGAACACTCACATTCGTCTGGTAGCACCGAGAATGAGTTAGAAGTTTCCACGGCAGTCTTCTGGTTTCTCGTTGTTTCTGCCTCTCCAACCGTTTTCTTAATCTTCAGCTTGGTTCCATGTTGCCCGGCCACTGACCAAGCCTCCCTCTTAACCTGGGGACTCACAACAGGAGGATTACTACGAATCCTTTTGTTCTCCTCCGTTAATCGCCGTATCTCCAGTTTAGCAACTCTGAGCTCTTCTCTCAGCTGCTGGTAAAGCTGCTCAAGAGAGGGCATCCTGGTTCAGATTCACAGAGAGCACACAAACAGGTCTTCACAGAGCTAAGTACACGTCACCACTGTGCTAAGTACACGTCACCACTGAGCTAAGTACACGTCACCACAGCTAAGTACACGTCACCACTTGTAGAATGTACTGAGGGTGGGCAAGTAAAGATATACTGAGGGAGGGCAAGTAAAGATATACTGAGGGAGGGCAAGTAAAGATATACTGAGGGAGGGCAAGTAAAGATATACCGAGGGAGGGCAAGTAAAGATATACTGAGGGAGAGCAAATAAAAATATACTGAGGGAGAGCAAGTAAAGATATACTGAAGTAGGGCAAGTAATGATATACTGAGGGAGAGCAAGTAAAGATATACTGAGGGTGGGCAAGTAAAGATATACTGAGGGAGGGTAAGTTAAGATATACTGAGGGAGGGTAAGTAAAGATATACCGAGGGAGGGCAAGTAAAGATATACTGAGGGAGGGCAAGTAAAGATATACTGAGGGAGGGTAAGTTAAGATATACTGAGACAAGTAAGGAAAACTTTGTCAACTCTGGAGTGGGTTAACACAGTCAAGTTTTTATTCCACCTGAAACTGGAATTTCCTGTTATTTCTAAATATTTAAAAAAAAGGTTAATCTTCGTAACGGTGCTAGAAAATCCCAGGTGACCTTTATACCTTTACTAGGATTCATTTATTATGAGATACCAGCTTACCTTTGTATGTGTGCTAGACGTTCCCAGGTAACCTTTGTATGTGTGCTAGACGTTCCCAGGTAATCTTTGTATGTGTGCTAGACGTTCCCAGGTAACCTTTGTATGTGTGCTAGACGTTCCCAGGTAACCTTTGTATGTGTGCTAGACGTTCCCAGGAAACCTTTGTATGTGTGCTAGACGTTCCCAGGTAACCTTTGTATGTGTGCTAGACGTTCCCAGGTAACCTTTGTATGTGTGCTAGACGTTCCCAGGTAACCTTTGTATGTGTGCTAGACGTTCCCAGGTAACCTTTGTATGTATCCTAGAAGTAACCTTATTTATATATATATATATATATATATAATATATATATATATATATATATATATATATATATATATATATATATAATATATATATATATATATATATATATATATATATATATATGTCGTGCCGAATATGTAAAACTGGTCAATTAGCAAGAACTCATTTAAAATTAAGTCCTTTATACGTTTAAAGATATATTTTTTTCATTAATGTTAATGTAAAAATTTTTAATTTTGCTCAAAAAGAATCTTAGAAAACTTACCTAACCTTATTATAACAAGAACAATTTATTTTAGCCTAACCCAACTAAATATATTTTAGATTTGTTTACAATAATTTAATACTAAACAAACACAGTGAAATAAATTTTTTTCATTAAGTTCAGAATGATTTTGGCGAAATTATTGCATACACAAATTTTCGCTTGTCCTATATGGCAAGATGAACATAAGAACATAAGAACATAAGAAAGGAGGAACACTGCAGCAGGCCTGTTGGCCCATACTAGGCAGGTCCTTTACAATTCATCCCACTAACAAACATTTGACCTACCCAATTTTCAATGCTACCCAAGAAATAAGCTCTGATGTGCAAGTCCCACTCAAATCCAACCCCTCCTACTCATGTATTTATCCAACCTAAATTTGAAACTACCCAAAGTCCTAGCCTCAATAACCCAACTAGGTAGACTGTTCCACTCATCAACTACCTATTTCCAAACCAATACTTTCCTATGTCCTTTCTAAATCTAAACTTATCTAATTTAAATCCATTACTGCGGTTCTCTTCTTGGAGAGATATCCTCAAGACCTTGTTAATATCCCCTTTATTAATACCTATCTTCCACTTATACACTTCGATCAGGTCTCCCCTCATTCTTCGTCTAACAAGTGAATGTAACTTAAGAGTCTTCAATCTTTCTTCATAAGGAAGATTTCTAATGCTATGTATTAATTTAGTCATCCTATGCTGAATGTTTTCTAACGAATTTATGTCCATTCTGTAATATGGAGACCAGAACTGAGCTGCATAATCTAGGTGAGGCCTTACTAATGATGTATAAAGCTGCAGTATGACCTCTGGACTTCTGTTGCTTACACTTCTTGATATAAATCCCAGTAATCTATTTGCCTTATTACGTACGCTTAGGCATTGCTGTCTTGGTTTAAGGTTGCTGCTTACCATAACCCCCAAGTCCTTTCGCAATCTGTATGGTTAAGTTCTACATTATTTAACTTATAAGTGCTAGGGTTATGGACACTCCCGAGCTTCAGAACCTTGCATTTATCTACATTGAACTGCATCTGCCACTTTTCTGACCAAGAGTAGAGTTTGTCTAAATCCTCCTGAAGTTTCCCTAACATCTACGTTTGAATCAATTATCCTACCTATCTTCGTGTCATCGGCGAATTTTGCTCATTATCACTAGTAATTCCTTCATCAAGATCATTGATATATATTATAAACAACAACGGGCCCAAGACTGATCCCTGTGGAACGCCACTTGTTACTGATCCCACTCGGATTTAACCCCATTTATGGACACTCTTTGCTTCCTGTCTGTGAGCCATGATTCGATCCACGAGAGCACCCTTCCCCAATGCCATGAGCTGCTACTTTCTTCAACAGTCTTTGGTGCGGAACTCTATCAAATGCCTTACTAAAATCTAAGTAAATAATATCAAATTCTTTATCGTGGTCAACAGCCTCAAAAGCTTTACTGAAGAAAGTTAATAAATTAGTTAGACAAGACCGGCCTCTTGTGAATCCATGCTGAGTATCATTAATCAAGCTATGCTTATCGAGATGGCTTCTTATAATCTCAGCTATAATTGACTCTAGTAATTTGCCTACAATTGAGGTCAGGCTTATTGGGCGGTAATTTGACGGTAACGACTTGTCCCCTGTTTTAAAAATAGGAATTACATTAGCCATCTTCCACATATCAGACACTGCACCTGTTTGAAGAGATAAATTAAAAATATTAGTTAATGGTTCACAGACTTCCATTTTGCATTCCTTTAGAACCCTTGAAAAAACCTCATCAGGACCCGGTGACTTATTTTGCTTCAGTCTGTCTATCTGCTTCACAACCATTTCACTAGTGACTGTGATGTTACATAATTTATCTTCTTCTGATCCACTATAAAAATTAATTACCGGAATATTATTAGTGTCTTCCTGTGTAAAAACCGAGAGAAAATAATTATTTAAAATCGAGCACATTTCATTCTCTTTGTCAGTAAGATGCCCATAGTTATATTTAAGGGACCTATCTTATCTCTGACTTTTGTTCTATAGACCTGGAAAAAACTTTTTGGGTTAGTTTTAGAATCCCTAGCAACTTTAATTTCATAGTCCCTTTTAGCTTTTCTTATCCCCTTTTTAATGTCCCTCTTAATGTCAATATACTGATTCATAAGATGACCCTCGCCTCTTTTGATACGCCTATAAATTCCTTTCTTATGCCCTAGTAGATATTTCAGCCTATTATTCATCCATTTTGGGTCATTTCTATTTGATCTTATTTCCTTATAAGGGATAAACGTTCTTTTGAGCAGCATGTAATGTGTTCAGAAAACTGTCATATTGATAGCTCTCTTCGTTACCCCCCCGTCAACAGATGATAAGTGTTCTCTAAGCCCATCGTAATCTGCTAAGCGAAAATCTGGGACTGTTACTGAGTTATCCCTACTATCATACTTCCATTCAATTCTGCATGTAATTGATTTGTGGTCGCTAGCACCCAGTTCCTCTGAAACTTCTAAATTATTAACAAGGGATTCATTGTTTGCCAAACTAAGTCAAGCAGGTTATTACCCCTTGTAGGTTCTGTCACAAACTGCTTCAAAAAACAATCCTGAACTACTTCTAAGAAATCGTATGATTCTAAATTCCCAGTCAAGAAATTCCAATCAATATGACTAAAGTTAAAGTCTCCTAGAATTACTACATTATCGTGCCTTGTGGCCCTAACAATTTCCTCCCATAGTAGTCTCCCCTGGTCCCTATCTAAATTTGGGGGACGGTATATCACACCTAAAATTAATTTTTCATGCCCCTTGAAAATTCTATCCAAACAGACTCTGTATGTGTTATTTTCAGACTTAATACCCTTTTTTTTATGCAACAGTTCAAGCGATCTCGGACATACAATGCCACCCCACCTCCCTTCCCGATACTTCTATCTACTTGGAACGTTGCTATTTAAGCCAAGATCGCAAGTTCTGCCTATTTTGGCACGACATAAATTTTTATATATATATATTATATATATATATATATATATATATATATATATATATATATATATATGCAAAAAGATCACAGTAATTTTAAAATATGCAAAACAACCACTGCGAAAGAGTAGTGAAATTTCAACGCTTTCGTGACTACTCACATTGTCAAGGAACTATGAAAGTAATCATCAAAGGAAGGCAAAATTAAAGGGGGAAGACCCCACCTCACAGTCAACTCCCACAACAAAAGAAACACCTGACGCGCGATAATACCGGACTCATAAGAAAAGAGGAACACTGCAGTAGGTCCGCTGGTCCAACTAGACAGGTCCTCACGACATCCCACTAACTAAATATTCTACCCAAGAAATAAGGTTTATTATTTGTTCAATGTATTATTAAATTCTTCCCAAATTTTATTAGTTATAAATGAAATCTAATTTATATAAACCAAAGGAAATATTTCATATTATTTTCAAAACTGCTTTTTATGAAACAAGATTCAATTATATTCCTGTCAACCATGGACTTGCTTGATACTACTTTCTCAACTTTTTGAAAATCAATTGGATGGTTAAAATCTCTTACATGAATAAATAGATCATTGGAATCTTGTCCAGTTCTAATGCTATATTTATGTTGTTTTAATCTAAGTTCGAGACTTTTACCAGTTTGAGCGTAATAAACTTTATCGCAAATTTTACAAGGAATCTTATAGACACATCCGTCAGCATTTTGGGGAATTCTTTATCAAACTGTAATCAAGATTTTTAAATACAGCTTTAAAATTAAAAGTCTACATGGTAAGGGAGAACCAACATATTTTTAGTTGAATAAGGTTGGTTGTCCCTTTTTGGGTTGTAAAAAGTATTTTTTAGCAATTTTAAATGATTTATCAATTACATTTCTCGGGTATTTCAGATCATTAGCTATTTCATAAATTTTGGATATTTCTTCATCTATGAACTCTGGACTACAAATTCGTAAAGCTCTCAAAAACATTGATGAGAAAACAGACAGTTTAACTCTATCTTGATGGGAAGAATAATAGTGGACATAGGAACAGTTATTTGTAGGTTTTATGTAAATTTTAAATTTGAATTCATTATTACTCTTAATAATTAAAACATCTAGAAAAGGCAATGAATTATTTTCCTGGTTTGTGTGTTTTTATTAGCCCATACATGTAAGGTAAAGATGGATTAGTGGAAGTAAATTGTTTAATTCATCTTTGCATTTCAGTAGAAGTTTTATTGTTTTATTGAAATTGCTGTTGATGGTTTTTAAGGGATTATTTCTAAGTTTAGAAAACAAATGTAGGTCAACTGTACACAATCACGAACGAGAATGATCTATCACGAATTTCTCAGGGATACTAATCTTACAGAGAATAACTAAACAATGTCCAACTTAAAAGCCTACGTAGTGTAGTGTATGTTTTGCTCCATTATTGTTCAAATTTCATAGTACAATCTCTTAGTAATCAAAAAATCAACTACCTCATTAATGTGTTTTTACTATTAAGCATAAGTCACCTTATGTAATTTTCTTAATTACTATTGTTTGTTTATATATTTGCTTAATTAATACTTTATCTGTCCATATTACTACCTCACATTTCTTTAAAACTATTAATTGCTATTACTTACTAAATTTACTATTAATACCATTTTTACTATCAGTACAATTTACTCTTAACATTTTTGACATTATTTTAATTACCATTACTTGTTTAATTACCATAACCTGTTTTAATACCACATTTACTATCATAGAGTACTCTTAAATACCTTGTATTTAATACCTTGCACTGGTAGTATAACTACCAGTGCAATATTGAATCCAAATAACTGTTCTTAAGATTTAATACTAAATAAACATTTCTTTTTTTTATTTTATTTTTATTAATTAATTTTTTGTAATTATTACTTACTAAAATTTTATAAAACTCCGTGTTTACTACCAGCCAATTTTACTTTTGTATATTAATCATTATTTTATACTTTTCTTAACCTTCAAGTTTGTATATTCAACTCCAACCTTTATATTATCCTTTGTACCTGTGTACCTGTGTACCTGTGTACCTGTGTACCTGTGTACCTGTGTACCTGTGTACCTGTGTTCCATCTTACTATCATATTATAACCAAGTCTTTGCCTTTTTTAATTTTTTACTTATTGTTCTTTTGGTACTTTATTTTGTGAATTTTTATCTTGTAAATTTAAATCTAGTTATACTCTAATTCTTGTTAACAACTTATATCAGACCTCAGTGCAATTGTGAGAGTCTTGAACCATTTTAATTGGTATTTTTATATTATTAGTTTATACTTACCTCAATACATAGACAACACGAAATTCATTATATTAGACCTTAGTGCAAGAACAAGAGTGAGTCTGGTGCTATTTGTAATTTGTATTTTTGGTATTCTCAGATGCTAAAGTGTAATAAGTTAACTATTTTGCCATTATATTTCCTAGCTCACTTATTTGATTACCACTTTATTTGTTCACCACAAATTATTTTAGTCCCTTTTACATTGTCTCCTTTATTTTAGCTTTAAAGAACTACCTTACCTCATATTTTTTACATTTGTTAAAATAATTCAGGTGCTATTTTATAGCTTTAGAATATTTACTTTGTCTTATACTTAATTCTAATTATAGATTCACTATAAATCTTATGATTACAAGCATTTACCCTGATACCAACCTCTTATTAAATGACTTAAATGAATCAAACAGTTACTGTAATTACTACACAGCAGAACAATCAAAGGCACTTCTCAGAGCCAACAACAACATAACTGTCTTTAACTACAATATCAGATCTTTAAGCAAGCATTACAATGACCTCATAGCATTACTAAATTCCTTGCATGCCAATATGTCCATCATTACACTAACTGAAACCTGGCTAAAGCCTGATACTACAGATATTTATGCCATTCCTGGTTACACAGCCATACACAACTGTAGGACAGATCAACAAGGGGGTGGCACAGCCATATACTACTCAGACCAACTAGAATGTATCACTAATACTTGCACAAGGGATGAACATGGGGAATATATAATAGCTAAATTCAAATCCAAATACCTACAAAAACCTCTCACATTGATAAACATCTACAGAATTCCACAGTCAAACATTAGCCAATTTAGTCAAAACCTAGGAAGTATGATAACTGATGCACGCATGAACAAAGATCACTTACTACTCTCAGGAGACTTCAATATAAATCTCCTGAAAGACCAGGACCCACACGTTACTGAATTCACAAACACAATGAGTAACTGCATGTTGCTACCAACAGTAACAAAACCTACAAGAGTTAAAGAGACTAGTGTTTCCCTACTTGACCACATCTGGACCAACACCATATCCCCTTTAAAATCAGGTATAATCACAGATAATACCACAAACCACTACCCTACCTTTTTCATAACAAATCTTGGCAAATTACCCCAAGTCACTTTCAGACTTCACAATGATGCAGCCATTAATAACTTCATAGCAGCAGTGACAAACATTGACTGGCACACTGAGCTAGAAATCTGTACGGATATTGATGAATGTATTAATAATTTTCTAAAAAAGACCCAACACCTCTATAATAAGCACTGCCCTTAAAAAACTAAACAGATGACAGCAAAGAGACTGAACAGTCCCTGGCTAACACCCAGCATTCTCAAATCCATAAATACAAAACACCAATATGAAAAACAGTACAGAATGGGTCACATAACCAGAGACCAAACAAAACGTTACTCGTCAATCCTAACCAGCCTGATAAGAAGGGCTAAAAAATTGTATTATGAGAACAGATTATCCAACTTACGAGGTGATATAAAAAAGACCTGGAAAACCCTATCAGAAATTCTAGGAACAAAAAAGATATCACGAAATTGCGAAATTAAATTAACAAAATCAGATGAACCCCAACTCCCACCAACAGAAACAGCAAACAGACTCAATGATTTCTTCTCCACTATAGGACAAAACCTTGCCAATAAAATCCCAAGCTCAGATACCCCACCCAATGACTACCTCACTGGCAACTACCCGAACACACTGTTCCTAGCTCCGACTAACCCAACTGAAGTCTCCCTTATTATCAACACTCTAAAAAACAAGACAGGAGATTTATATACCTTACCACCCCTTATATACATAAAAGCGTCACAAGTGCTATTACCAATCACTGCAACAGTCTTTAACAAATCTATTGAATCCTCTACCTTCCCTACAGTTCTCAAAATAGCAAGGGTCACCCCGATCCATAAAGGAGGAGACCACACAGACTTGAATAACTATAGGCCAATATCCAACTTACACCCTCTCTCTAAAATCTTCGAAAAATTAATTCACAAGCGAATCTATTCCTACCTCATCTCCCACAACATACTCAACCCCTGTCAGTTTGGGTTCAGGCCTTATAAAAATACTAATGATGCTATTATACACATGCTAGAACATATATACACTGCAATCGAGAAAAAAGAAGTCCCACTGGGGATCTTCATTGACTTACGTAATGCTTTTGATACAGTTAACCATGACTTGCTCCACGTAAAATTGTCACACTATGGTATAAGAGGGCACTCCCTCAACTACCTCAAGTCTTACCTCAGCAACAGAAGCCAATATGTGTACACAAATGGGGCAAACTCTTCCGCTCAGCTAATTACAGCTGGTGTCCCACAGGGAAGTGTCCTAGGCCCTCTTCTCTTTCTCATATACATAAATGACCTACCAAATGCATCGCAACTACTCAAACCCACACTATTTGCAGATGACGCTACATACGTCTACTCTCACCCCAGCCCAGTCATGCTAGCCAATACTGTAAATACCGAATTACAAAAAAACATATCTACCTGGATGAGGACTAACAAACTTACTCTCAACATTGACAAAACCTACTTCATTCAGTTTGGTAACAGAGCTACAGATGTCCCTCTTAACATAATGATAAACAGATCACCTATCACAAAGCTCACAGAGGGAAAATTCTTAGGAATCCACCTTGATAATAAACTCAAATTTCAAACACATATACAACAAATTTCCAAGAAAATTTCTAGGACTGTAGGCATACTATCGAAGATACGGTACTATGCTCCACAGTCAGCCCTCTTGGCCCTATATCACTCACTTATTTACCCCTATCTCACCTAAGGAATTTGTGCATGGGACTCAACAACAATAAACCATCTCAGACCACTAATTACCCAACAAAAGGCTGCAGTCAGAATTATAACAAATTCCCACTACAGACAGCACACTCCACCAATATTCAAAACTCTAAACCTACTCACCATACAAAACATCCATACTTATTACTGCACCTATTACATACATAGAACACTTCTCTCTGACATAAACCCTCCCCTCAAACTTCTCCTTGCCAACCTCAACAGGACACATGACCATAACACAAGACACAGATCAATCTTTGATGCTCCTCGTGTCCATCTCACGCTATGCAAAAACTCAATGCACATGAAAGGCCCTAAAATCTGGAATTCACTACCTGTAAATATAAAAGAAACACTGTTTATAAATTCAAGTCTCTTCTCAAAAATCACTTACTCACCCACAACCAAATAAATGCTGAATAATTTTATCTTATAAATTGTATCTCATAAATGTTTCTCATAATTGTACCTCATAAATGTTTAACCTCAGACCCAATCAAACTTTGTTATTTTTTAATTACATTACCTAACAGAATACTCCATTCTACTGAATGTTCAGCAACACAGTAAATGACCATATGACCTGTCTTTGTAATACTCATTTGTGCTTAATTTTTATCTGTTTACAATAATGTTTTTACCACTGAATATATCATTGCTTAGTTAATTTTAAGTTAATTTTAAGCTGCCCGTAATGCTCTGCATACAAGGGGTTTTGGCATGCTGCACTTTACTGTATTCCTTTTTTACTTCTCTGTATCATGTTCAAATAAATAAATAAATAAATAAATAGGTTTCAGTATCATCTAAGATATTATTAATTTTTTCTTGGTAATCATTTTCTTTCATAATTACTATTGCATTTATTTTATCTGCTTTGGTAAGGCGCAAATTTTTATTATTATTAAGTGTATCATAAGACTTAAAGAATCTTTGAGGACAATTGGGAATGTTTTGTTTTAACAAAGAGCTATATACCATTCCTTTACTAATATTAATTTCATAAGTGGATAAATCAGAAGATTTTTCAAAGTTACAAAAGGCTTTTGCAATTTCAACATTATTAATGCAATTTCAACGTAATAATGTTGAAATTGCAAAAGCCTTTTATAACTTTGAAAAATCTTCTGATTTATCCACTTATGAAATTAATATTAGTAAAGGAATGGTATATAACTCTTTGTTAAAACCAAACATTCCCAATTGTCCTCAAAGATTCTTTAAGTCTTATGATACACTTAATAATAATAAAAATTTGCGCCTTACCAAAGCAGATAAAATAAATGCAATAGTAATTATGAAAGAAAATGATTACAAAGAAAAAATGAATAATCTCTTAGATGATACTGAAACCTATTCTAAACTTAGAAATAATCCCTTAGAAAATTTCAATAAAACAATAAAACTTCTACTGAAAGGCAAAGATGAATTAATTAAACAATGTACTTCCACTAATCCATCTTTACCTTACATGTATGGACTAATAAAAACACACAAACCAGGGAATCCAATCAGACCAATTATTAGCTCCATAGGGTCAGTTTCATATAAATTATCCAAATGGCTTATTGACATTTTGAGCCCTATTGTTGGTAAAATTTCTAACTTTAATGTTAAAAACAAAAAAGATTTAGTTGATAAATTAAGCTCCTTGACTGACTTAAATGATTTTAACATGATTAGTTTTGATGTTACTTCCTTGTTTACGAAAGTTCCTGCTGATGATTTATTAAGTTTCTTATCTGAAGAACTCGTTAACTATGATTTACCATTGCCAGTTCCTACTATCATTAAACTTATTAAACTTTGCATTGTTGATGCAAAATTTGTATTTAATGATAAGTTTTACACTCGGAAATTTGGTATGGCAATGGGAAATCCTCTTTCACCTGTTCTTAGTAATCTATACATGGATTTTTTTGAAACAAGATTGCTTAACACAATCCTCCCTAATAGCGCAAAATGGTTCAGATATGTTGATGATATTTTATGCCTTATGCCCAAGAATGTAGATATACACCATTTCCTTGGCAAATTAAATAGCTTAGCCCATTCTTTAAACTTTACTGTTGAGTTTGAGGAAAATAACTCAATGCCTTTTCTAGATGTTTTAATTATTAAGAGTAATAATGAATTCAAATTTAAAATTTACAGAAAACCTACAAATAACTGTTCCTATGTCCACTATTATTCTTCACATCAAGATAGAGTTAAACTGTCTGTTTTCTCATCAATGTTCTTGAGAGCTTTACGTATTTGTAGTCCAGAGTTCATAGATGAAGAAATATCCAAAATTTATGAAATAGCTAATGATCTGAAATACACGAGAAATGTAATTGATAAATCATTTAAAATTGCTAAAAAATACTTTTTACAACCCAAAAAGGGACAACCAACCTTATTCAACTAAAAATATGTTGGTTCTCCCTTACCATAAAAACTTGGTTGATATGCCTTCTCTTCTTAAGACTTTTAATATTAAAGTTGTATTTAAAAATCTTGATACAGTAAAAAAACTTTTGATAAAGAATTCCCCCCAAAATGCTGACGGATGTGTCTATAAGATTCCTTGTAAAATTTGCGATGAAGTTTATTACGGTCAAGCTGGTAAAAATCTCGAACTTAGATTAAAACAACATAAATATAGCATTAGAACTGGACAAGTTTCCAATGCTCTATTTATTCATGTGAGAGATTTTTAACCATCCAATTGATTTTCAAAAAGTTGAGAAAGTTGTATCAAGCAAGTCCATGGTTGACAGAAATATAATTGAATCTTGTTTCATAAAAAGCAGTTTTGAAAATAATATGAATATTTCCTTTGGTTTATATAAATTAGATTCATTTATAACTAATAAAATTTGGGAAGAATTTAATAATACATTGGACAAATAATAAGCCTTATTTCTTGGGTAGAATATTTAGATAGTGGGATGTCGTGAGGACCTGTCTAGTTGGACCAGCGGACCTACTGCAGTGTTCCTCTTTTCTTATGAGTCCGGTATTGTCGCTCGTCAGGTGTTTCTTTGTTGTGGGAGTTGACTGTGAGGTGTGGTCTTCGCCCTTTAATTGCCTTCCTTTGATGTATTACTTTCATAGTTCCTTGACAATGTGAGTAGTCACGAAAGCGTTGAAATTTCACTACTCTTTCACAGTGGTTGTTTTGCATATATATATATATATATATATATATATATATATATATATATATATATGTGTGTGTGTGTGTGTGTGTGTGTGTGTGTGTGTGTGTGTGTGTGTGTGTGTGTGTGTGTGTGTGTTTTAGAGAACCGATTTAATGGGTTGTATTACAGCCACATTCTAGATAGATTTGATAAGTGTGGGTTGTTGTGTTAGGAGTGGGACACGGTTTACTAGTAACACAGGCCAAGCTAGGCCTCTTAGTTGATGACTTGATCAGTGAAGTTGTTGTAATTATCAGATGTCTCTTGAAAACAACTGGGTGTCTATTGATAATTACCTCTATGTGGGTGTGAGTTGGACCTGACTAGCTTGTGGTGCTAGGTCAGATGCCGTTCTCCTCCCTTAAGTGAATGTGACTCACCTGACTAGGTTAAGACATTGGCTTAAGCCGGTGGGAAAATTGGACCTGCTTCGTATAGGCCAGTGTTCCTTCTTATGTTCTTATGTAAGTAGAGAATTGAAGTCTTGGCATTTATTGAGTTATGGCATTCCTGCTTTTTCAATGGGGTATTTAGCACTGCCAAGCTTCTTGCTTTCAGGAGTAATTCCCGTGCCCAGCATTTGCTTCAGTTCCACCTTAATTTTCTCGCCTACGTTACAGGGACATGGGGGTTCCCAGTTATTTAGGTGCTTGAGCGAATTCGCACAAGCAGTGAAATTTTTCTGTTCATTGCCAGGTCTGCAGTTTTTCTTGCCTTCAGAGGCAGTTTGTGAACTTTAGTTTTCTAGTGTAGAGAGAATAATTGACTTACAGAGTATCATCGTTGGCTTACCATCTCTTGCTTTGAAGGTTCTTGTTATCCATCCTTTTTTTCTTTCGGTGATGATACTGTAGCAACATTCGTGTGTTCCTTGAATGTAAGATCTAATTTTGTCACTCGTAAGACTCTTACAGTCCACTACTGCACTCTTCACTGGTTTGTTCTAACTTCATTTCAGTCTTTAATCATCCGTCAACTTCAATTAGTTTGTCTTCTTGCACACGTGTTGTTCGCTGTAGCACCATTGTTACAACTGTCGAAGGCTTTTCGTTGTCTCTGACCACTATACCTCCTTTATGTTTGTCTTTCTGCTGCACCTGTCGTGATGGTCCAGCCTTTGTGAGAGGTTAGGTTAGGTAAGGTTTGTCAGGAAACAGGACAAGTGTTTCCAGACTCGGGGTTTAGTCATATGATGACGAGTGGCAGGAGCAACATGCTCTTAACCCAGGGTGTCTTGAGGTTATGTGTTCATCAGTGGCAGGAGCAACATGCTCTTAACCCAGGGTGTCTTGAGGTTATGTGTTTATCAGTGGCAGGAGCAACATGCTCTTAACCCAGGGTGTCTTGAGGTTATGTGTTTATCAGTGGCAGGAGCAACATGCTCTTAACCCAGGGTGTCTTGAGGTTATGTGTTTATCAGTGGCAGGAGCAACATGCTCTTAACCCAGGGTGTCTTGAGGTTATGTGTTTATCAGTGGCAGGAGCAACATGCTCTTAACCCAGGGTGTCTTGAGGTTATGTGTTTATCAGTGGCAGGAGCAACATGCTCTTAACCCAGGGTGTCTTGAGGTTATGTGTTTATCAGTCTTGCTTCTAGAGACTTTTCAAAATTGTGATAAAGTAGAATGTAAATGCTGTCGGTCTGTACTTTTTTTTCCTTGCTTTCTCTTTAGTGGAGTGCAGCTATATTCATTTTTAAATGGCTGTCGAATCAAAGTTGCATTCAGCTGTCTCTATAAGTTATTTAAGTCAAGTGATAGGTAACTGTTGGCAATTTTTGTTTAATATGTTGCTGTAAGAGTCTGGTCCTGGGTAATTCTTAGGGTGTACCTGAAGGGTGCGTCGGGGGTCAACGCCCCAGCGGCCCGGTCCATGACCAGGCTTTGTGAGGGATGAAGGCCTGATCAACCAGGCTGTTACTGCTGGCCGCATGCAAACCGACGTACGAACTACAGTCCGGCTGGTCAGGTACTGACTTTAGGTGTCTGTCCAGCTCCCTTTGAAGACAGCAAGGGGTCTGTTGGTAATCCCCCTTAGGAATGATGGGAGGCAGTTGAACAGTCTTGGGCCCCTGACACTACTGCGTTGTCTCTTATCGTACCCATGGTGCCCCTGCTTTTTATTGGGGGGATGTTGCACCGCCCGCCCGGTCTTTTACTTTTATAGGGAGTGATTTCCCTGTGCAGATTTGGGACTAGTCTCTCTAAGGTTTTCCAAGTGTATATTGTGTATCTTTCTTGCTTGCATTCCAATGAGTATATAGTTCTAGGACTTTAATTTAGGTGCTTTATTGTACTTATATGTGCAGTGAAAGTTCTCTGTATATTCTCCAGGTCTTCAGTTTCGCCAGCCTTGAAAGGTGCCGTTAGTGTACAGCAATATTCCAGCCTAGAGAGAACAAGTAATTTGAAGAGAATCATAACTGGCTTGGCATCTCTAGTTTTGAACGTTCTCATTATCCATCCTCTTATTTTCCTAGCAGCAGAGGTAGTTACATTGTTGTGATCTGTGAAAGTGAGATCCTCTGACATTATCACTCCCAGGTACTTCACATTAGATTTTCGCTCTGTTGTGTGATTGGAATTTGTTTTATACTCAGATCCAGTTTTCCATAGCGGAGTAATTGAAATTTGTCTTCATTGAACTTCAACTGGGGTTTTTAGAGAGAAACCCCTTCCCCCCCTGCTACATGACGAGTGTGACCCCCTTCCCCCTTTTTTTCCCCCCAAAAAAACCCATTTTTCCCCCTATTTCCACAAGATTGACCACCTTCACCCTGACGGTTCTGCCCTAGCGGCACCTGTCACATTTACCTGTCACCTGACGAGTAGTGACCACCTGCCCTGACGCTGTTAACATTGACATATTAACCCCGGGGTCACCCTACTTTGTCTCCCGAGTAGTACCACTGTCACCCTACGCTGTCTACACTGACTAAGTGACCAAATTGCCACCCCAGGCAAACCCTACGAGAGTATGACCACCTCACCCTTACCTGTCTACCTTTTACCCCCTATCCCCTGACCTTCTACTAGACGATAGGGGCCCCCGTCCACCTTTGTTCCCCTGAAAAAGTGGCACCCTTGCACCTACTTGCTACACTGCTTGCCCACCTGCACCCTACTGTCCTACAACTGAATAGTGACCACCTTCACCCCCTGTCTACACTGACATTTATGACCCATGTACCTAACCGTCTACACTCGGTTACCCACTGTCACCTACTTTACACCTACGCGTGTTACAGTTTCCCCCTGACCTTCTTACACTGGAGAGTGACCACCTTTTCACCCTTACTCTTCAACACTGACGAGTATTTACACCTGTACCCTTTGTCACCTGACGATTAGTACCCACCTGTCCCCCTTAATGTCACCTGACGGGTTAATGACCTGTACTGACCTGTCTCCTACGGTATGACCCCGTCACCCTTACTTTTGTCTAAACTTACGATAGTGACCACCTGTCACCCTTGCTTCTACATGCCCGAGTATGCCCATGTCACAGACGGCGTCACACTAGATGCCAAACCTGTTACCCTACCCTGTCCTACACTGACGAGTAGTGCCCAAACCTGTCTCCCTTTACACTCGATGTAACCACCTTTTCCCCTGACTCTGTTCTACATGACGAGTAGTGACACCTGCCCACCCTTTTTTCTTCCTATCACTGACGATGTGACCCCCTGTCACCCTCGTTGTTCTATACCTGACATTGCCACCTGTCACCCTTTCTCTGGTCAACTGACAGTGGACCTCCTTACCCTTACTGTCGGGCATTTAGGAGTGTGACCCCTGTCACCCTAACGTTGTCTATACTGACGAGTAGTGCACCCCTCACCTTACTTGAATACACTGCCCGATGAAATAACCATTCACCCTGACCCTTTAATGCCGAAGTGAACCACCTTCACCTGCTCCTTGCATACGGATAAGGACCACTGTCACCCTGACTGATATGCGTATAACCACTCTTTCAACCCTGACACTGTCATATGCCCGTTTTCCCCTGTCCCCCTGTACTCTGTCTTTACTGACGGGGGTGCCACCTTCACCCTGACCCTGTCTAAAACTGACGATAGTGACCAAACTGTCAACTCCCTTGAAACCTTCTACACGACGAGTAGTGACCACCTGTCACCCGCCTGTCCTACACTGCGAGTATGACCACCTGTCACCTCACGCTTCTATACTGACGATAGTGACCACCTGTCACCTGCTGTCTACCACTGACGATAGTGCCCAAACCTGCACCGTGACTGCTACACTGACGAGTAGTGACCACCTGTCACCCACGTGCCCTACTGACGAGTATGCCCACCTGTAAACCTAACCTGCCCTAACGACAGTATACCACCTTCACCTGCCCTCTGTCTATACTGACGATAGGGGGACCACTGTCACCCTGACCCTGTCTACCTGACGATTAGTGACCCCTGTCACCCTGACCTGTCTATACTGACGAGAGTGACCACCTGTCACCCTGACGTCTCCTAACTGACGAGTAGTGACCACCTGTCACCCTTGACTCTGTCTATACTGACGAGTAGGGGACACCTGTCACCTTACGTGTCTACACTGACGAGTAGTGGACCACCTGTCACCCTGACTCTGTCTACACTGACGAAAGTGACCACCTGTCACCCTACCCCTTGTCTATACTGACGAGTATGACCACCTTCAACCCTTCCCCTTGTCTAACTGACGAGTAGTGACCACCTGCCCCCTTTACTTTTCTACACTGACGAGTAGTGACCACCTTCCCACGGGACGCTGTCTACACTGACGAGTATGACCACCTGTCACCCTGACGCTGTCTAAAACGGACGAGTAGTGACCACCTGTCACCCTTTGTCCTACACTAAACGGTAGTGACCACCTGTCACCCTATTTGTCTACACTGACAGTAGTGACCACCTGTCACCCTGACGCTGCCCTACACTGACGAGTAGTGAACCACCTGTTCACCCCTACGCTGTCTACACTGACGAGTAGTGACCACCTGTCATTTTTAGTGTCTACACTGACGAGTAGTGACCACCTGCAACCCTTACGTTGTCTACACTGACGAGTATGACCACCTTCACCCTTCTGTCTACACTGACGAGTAGAACCACCTGTCACCCCTTCTACACTGAAAGTAGTGACCACCGTCACCTTTTGTCTACAACTGACGAGTAGGACCACCTGTCCCCCTTTACTCTGCTACACGACGATTAGTGACCACCTTCCCCCTTACCTGTCTACACTGAGGGAAAATGACCACCTGTCACCCTTTTTAGTTGATCAACCTGTCACCCTTCTTGTCTACACTGAGAGTAAATGACCACCTGTCACCCTGACGCTGTCTACACTGACGATAGTGACCACTTTCTTCCCTACCTGTCTACCCTCCGAGTAGGGGCCCACCTGTCACCCTGTTCCTACACTGCCCAGTAGTGACCACCTGCCCACCCTAGCCTGTCTACAACTGACGATAGTGACAACCTGTCACCCTTACTTTGTCTACACTGACGTATTGACCACCTGTCACCTTACTTTGTCTACACTGCGAGTAGTGACCACTGTCACCCTGACGCTGTCTACACTGACGAGTATGACCAACCTGTCACCCTTACCTGTCTACCTGACGAGTAGTGACCACCTGTCACCCTCCCTTTGTCTACCTGAGGATTAGTGCCCAACCTGTCACCCTTACTTTGTCTACACTAACGAGTAGTGACCACCTGTCACCCTTATTTGTCTACACTGACGAATAGTGACCACCTGTCACCTTACCTGTCTAACACTGACGAGTAGTGACCACCTGTCACCCTGACGCTTTTCTACACTGACGAGTAGTGACCACCTTCCCCCCCTTTTTTTTGTCTACACTGACGAGTATGACCACCTGTCACCCTTACTTTGTCTATACTAACGAGTAGTGACCACCTTCACCCTGACGCTGTCTTAACTGACGAGTAGTACCACCGTCACCCCTTACTCTGTCTATCTGACGAGTAGTGACCACCTGTCACCTGACGCTGCTACATGACGAGAAATGACCACCTGTCACCTTTCTTGTCTACACTGACGAGTAGTGACCACCTTTCCCCCTACCTGGTCTACACTACGAGTATTGACCACCCTGTCACCCCTAACGTGTCTAACTGACGAGTAGTTGACCACCTGTCACCCTACTCTGCCTAACCTGACGAGTAGGGGACCACCTGTCCCCCTTGACGCTGTCTACACTGACGAGTAGTGACCACCTGTCACCACAGAAATTCCCTGTCATACTTGACTGACGAGTAGTGCCCCACCTGTCCCCCCTGAACTGTCAAATACTGACGAGTAGTGACCACCTGTCACCCTACCTGTCTACACTGACGGTAGTGACCCACTGTCCCCCTTGACCTGTCTACACTGACAGTAGTGACCCCCTTTGTCACCCTTACTTGCTACACTGACGAGTAGTTACCACCTGTCACCCTGCTCTGTCTACACTGACGAGTAGTGACCACCTGTCACCCTACTCTGTCTACACTGACGAGTAGTGACCCCCTGTCACCCTTTGTCTACACTGACGAGTTAGTACCACCTGTCACCCTTACCTGTCTAACTGACAGTAGTGACCACCTGTCACCCTTACTGTCTACACTGACGAGTAAGTGACCACCTGTCACCCTTACTTTGTCTAATTTGACGATAGTGACCACCTTCACCCCTGACCTGTCTACCTGCCCGAGTAGTGACCACCTGTCACCCTTAACTCTGTCTATACTGACGGTAGTGACCACCTGTCACCCTGACCGCTGCTATACTGACGAGTAGTGCCCCACCTTCACCCTTCTCTGTCTACACTGACGAGTATGACACCTGTCACCCATAATCTGTCCTACTTTTGACGAGTAGTGACCACCTGTCACCCTTTAACTTTCTAACTGACGAGTAGTGACCACCTGTCCCCCTTTAAACTTGTCTAACTGACGAGTAGTGACCACCTGTAAACCCTTTTCTCTGTCTATATTACTGCCGAGTAGTGCCACCACCTGTCACCCTTACCTGTCTACTTACGAGTAGTGACCACCTGTCACCCTAACTTGTCAAATACTGACGAGTAGTGACCACCTGTCCCCCTTTACTCTGTCTACTACTGACGAGTAGTGACACCTGTCACCCTGACTCTGTCTTTTACTGACGAGTAGTGACCACCTGTCACCTACTTCCTGTCTATACTGACGAGTAGTGACCACCTGTCACCCTGACCTGTCTAACTGACGAGTAGTGACCACCTGTCACCCTGATTCTGTCTAACTGACGAGTATGCCCACCTGTCACCCCACGCTGTCTATACTGACGAGTAGTGACCACCTGTCCCCCTGCCCTGTCTAACTGACGAGTAGTGACCACCTTGTCACCCTTGACGCTGTTTTTTACGACGAGTAGTGACCACCTGTCACCCTGTTTCTGTCTATCCCTGACGAGTATGACCACCTGTCACCTACCTGTCTATACTGACGAGTAGTGACCACCTGTCACCTGCCCCGGGTCTAACTGACGAGTAGTGCCCACCTGTCCCCCGACTGTCTAACTGACAGTAGTGACCACCTGTCACCCTGACCTGCTTTACTGACGAGTAGTGACCACCTGTCACCCTGACTGTCTATACTGACGGTAGTGACCACCTGTCACTTGACCGTCTAACTGACGAGTAGTGACCACCTTCACCCTGACCCTGTCTAACTGACGAGAGTGACACCTGTCACCCTGACCTGTCTATACTGACGAGTAGTGCCACCGTCACTTCAGCTTCCTATACTGACGAGTAGTGACCACCTGCACCCTGACTCTTTCTAACTGACGAGTAGTGACACCTGTCACCTTGACGCTGTCTACACTGACGAGTAGTGACCCCTGTCACCCTGACCTGTCTACACTGACGAGAGGGGACCACCTGTCACCCTTTGTCTAAATAAAGAGTAGTGAACCTGTCACCCTTATTTGTCTACATAACGACGGTATGACCACCTGCCACCTGACCTTTCTACACTGACAGTAGTGACCCTGTCCCCTTACCTGTCTACATTTGACGAGTAGTGACCACCGCCCACCCTGACGCTGTCTACACTGACGAGTAGTGACCACCTGTCACCCTTTGTCTACACTGACGAGTAGTGACCACCTGTCACCCTTATTTGTCTACACTGACGAGTAGTGACCACCTGTCACCCTTACTTGTCTACACTGCGAGTATGACCCCCTTCACCCTGACGCTGTCTACACTGACGAGTAGTGACCACCTGTCCCCCTTACTTTGTCTACACTGACGAGTAGTGACCACCTGTCACCCTTTACTTTGTATATCTGACGAAGGTTGACCAACTGTATTTTGTCAATAACGATAGAACCACCTGTCACCCTACCTGACCTACACTGACGAGAAAGTGACCACCTTCACCCTTTTGTCTACACTGAAGTATGAACCACCGGTCACCTTTGTCTACACTGACGAGTAGTGACCACCTTCACCTTACTGTCTAAGACAGGTATGACCACTGTCACCTACCTGTCTAACTGAGAGAAATGACCACCTGTCACCCGTCAGTGCCCACTGTCACCCTACTTTCTACTGAGAGAAATGACCACCTGTCCCCCTGCGCTGTTAACTGACAGAGTGACCACGGGTCCCCTTTTCTTTTACACTGCGAGTAGTGCCCCCGGGTCCCCCACCTGTCACACTACGAGTTGACCACCTGTCACCCAACGTTCTAACTGACGATAGTGACAACCGTCCCCCTTTTACTTTTCTACACTGACGATGTGCCCCCTTTAAACCCTTTATTTTTGTCTAACTGGCGGTAGTGCCCCCCTGTCACCCGGACCTGTCTAACTACGAGTAGTGCCCACCGTCCCCTTTACTCTTCTAACTGACGAGTATGCCCACCGCCCCCTTACAGTCAAACCTTGACGATAGTGACCCCCTGTCCCCCTTACTTTGTTACACAAGGTAGTGACCCCCTGTACCCCCCCTGTCTACAGAGAGAGTGCCCCCCTGTCACCCTTACTCTGTTACACTGACAGTTAAGTATTGACCCCAACCTTCCACCCCCCCTTCGTCTACAACGACGAGTAGTACCCTGTCACCCTTACCTGTCTAACTGACGAGTAGTGCCACCTTCACCCTGAGCTGTTTACGACGAGTATTACCACCTGTCACCCTTATTTGTCAAAATGACGAGTAGGACCACCTGTCCCCACCGCCTAACGACGATAGTGACCCCCTTTTTTTTTCCTGTCTCACTGACAGTGTGCCACCTTCCCCCTTACTCGGTCCATTACAGTATTGACCCCTGTCCCCTAACGTGCTAACTGACGAGTAGTGACCACCTTCACCCTCCCTTGCTAACGACGAGTAGTGACCACCTGCCCCTTTACCTGCCCACACTACGAGTAGTGACCACCTGTCACCCAACCTTCTAACTGACGAGTGTGACCCCTGTCCCCCACTCTGCTAATACGAGTAGTGCCACCTGTCCCCCTACCGTCTAACTGGGTAGGACCCCTGTTCCGACCTGTCTACACGAAGGACCCCTGTCACCGACTCGTCTAACTGACGATAGTGACCACCTTCCCCCTGACTCTGCTAACGACGTATGACCCTGTCACCCTACTCTTCAACTGGGTGTGCCCACCTGTCCCCCTTTTACTGTCTAATGAGGGTAGTGCCCACCTGTCCCTGACGTTGTCTAACGACAGTAGGCCCCCCTGTCCCCTACTGTCTACACTGACGATATGACACCTGTCCCTTTCCCCGTCATACTGAGGGTAGTGACCACCTTCACCTGACGTTTCCTGACGAGTATGACCACTGCCCCCTTACCTGTTTACACAGTATGACACCTTCCCCCTGAGCTCCTTAACTGACGAGTAGTGACCCCCTGTCACCCTCTCTGTTAATGCAAGGACCACCGTCCCCCTTTACCCTGTCAAATTTTTTCGAGTAGTGACCCCTGTCCCCCTAACTTTCTATCTGAAGTGTGCCCCCCGTCCCCCACTCTGTTTAACTAATAGTGACCCCCTTCCCCCTGACCTGTTAACTGCCGATATGACCACCTGCCCCCTACTCTGTCTAATGACGAAGTACCACCGTCACCCTGCCTGTCTAACTACGAGTATGACCCCCTTTTCCCCGCTGTCTATACTGACATAGTGACCCCTGCCCCCGGACTTTCTAAATGAGAGTAGGACCCCGTCACCCTACCTTGTTTTAAATGACGAGTAGTGACCACCCTGTCACTTGACGCTTCTACATACAGTAGTGACCCCCTTCCCCCATTGTCTACATGAGAGTAGTACCACCTTCACCCTATTTGTTTTAACTACGGTAGTGACCCCCTGTCACCTGACTGTCACACTAGGGTAGTGACCTTTCACCCCTGACGCTGTTTTTTTTAACTGAGATTTGACTCTGTCCCCCTTTTATTTTGCCCTTAACTGACGAATGACCCCCCTGTCACCTGACCGTCTAAATGCGAGTAGTGACCACGCACCCTGACCCTGTCTAAGCGAGTATGACCCCTTACCCTACTTTTCTAACTGACATTGACCCACCTGTCACCCAACTTGCCCTAAGCGGTAGTACCACCTGCCCCCTGACGGTCTAACTGACGATAGTGACCACCGCCCCCTTACCTGCTACACTGACGAAAGTGCCCAAACCTGTCACCCTGACCTGTTACACTGACGAAGTGACCCCCCGTCCCCCGACGCTTTTAACTGACATGTGACACCTTCCCCACTTCCCCCTTTGTCTAATGACGAGTGTGCCCACCTCACCCTACTTTTTACACTACGAGTAGTGACACCGCACCCTACCTGCTACACTGAGATATAAACCCCCGTCCCCCTACCTGTCTACACTGCCGAGTATGAACCTGTCACCTTTGCCGGGGTGTCCCTACCCACTACGAGTATGCCCACCTGCCCCCCCTACGCTGTCTAATGACAGTATTGCCCCGGCTCCCTTATTTTCTACACTGACGATATGCCCACCGTACCCTGACGCGTCTACACTGACGAGTAGTGCCCCTGTCACCCTGACCTGTCTACATGACGAGTGTGAAACTTCACCCTACTTTGTTCCGCGAAGTGACCACTGCCCCCCGTTCCCTGGGGGTTCCCCTGTCACCCCCCACTGAAGTATGACCACCTGTCCCCCTTTTTCCCCTAACTGCGGTATGACCCCCTGTCCCCTTATTTTTGTCTACCTGAGATAGTGACCACCTGTCCCCCTTTACTTGCTACCTAAGAGAGTGACCATTCATTTTTACCTTCTACACTGACGAGTATGACCCCCTTCACCCCTTACTTGTCTACACTGACGAGTGTGACCACCTGCACCTTACCTGTCTACATGCAGTATTTGACCCCCTTCACCCACTTCAAAACTGACGAGTAGTGACCCCTTCACCTTACTCTTCTAAACTGAGATTTTGACCACCTTCACCCTGGGTTTTTACTGACGAGTGTGCCCTGTCCCCTTACTCGCTAACTGACGAGTAGTCCCCACCTGTCCCCGGGGCCCCCCTATATGACAGTATGACCACCTGTCATTTTTTCTTGTCACACGACGATATGACCACCTTCCCCTTTACCTGTCACCTACGATATTGACCACCTGTCCCCCTAACGGTCTAATGACGAGTGTGACCCCGTCCCCCTTCCCTTGTCTACCTGCGAGTAGTGACCACCTGTCACCCACTTGTCTAACTGCCGAGTAGGCCCACCTTCCCCCAAATTTTTGTCTAACGCGGTAGTCCACTGTCCCCCGACCGTTTTTAACTACGATAGTGACCCCTTCACCCTACCTTTTACCTGACGAAAATGACCCCTTCACCCTGACGCGTCTACCTAGGGTATGACCACTTTACCCGCCCCGTCTACCTGAGAGTAGTGACCACCTGTCACCCTTACTTTCTACACTACGGTATGACCACCTGTCACCCTACTCTGTCACACTGACGAGTATGACCCCTTCACCCTTACTCTGTCTCCCACTGACGAGTAGTGACCCCTGTCACCCTGACGATGTCTAACTGAGGGTAGTGAACCTGTCACCTTACTGTCTACACTGACGATAGTGCCCCACCTTCCCCCCTTATCTGTCTATACGACGAGTATTGACCACCTATCCCCCCGACGCTGTCTTTTTGACGAGTAGGCCCACCTGTCCCCTTTACTTGCCATACTGACGAGTGGACCCCTGTCCCCCTGACGTCCCATATGACGAGTAGTGACCACCTTCCCCCTTTTCTCTGTCACACTGACGAGTATGCCCCACCTGTCACCCTACCGTCTCTTTACGGTAGTGACCCCCTGCACCCTAACGTTTCTATATGACGAGTATGACCCCCTTTCCCCCTTACTCGTCTACATGACGGTAGTGACCACCCCCCTTTTCAACCCTTAAACCCCCCCCTGTCTTTAACTGACGAGTATGACCACCTGCCCCCCTGACTTGTCTATATGGGGTGTGACCCCCTGTCCCCCGATCTGCATACTGCGATATGACTACCTGTCACCCGACTCTGTCTATACTGCGAGTAGGGGCCCCACCTGTCACCCTGTCTGTCTATATGACGGTAGTGACCCCCGTCCCTTGACGCTGTCTACACGACGAGTAGTGACCCCCTTTCCCCCTGTTTTTCTTTCCCACGAGATAGGACCACCTGTACCTCCACCGTCTATACTGACGATAGTGCCCCACCGTCACCGTGACTGTTACATGACGATAGTGACCCCCTTGTCACCCTGACGCGTTTTACTGCGATAGTGACACCTGTCACCCTACCGTCTTACTGACAATGACCACCTGCCCTGATCTGTTATAAACGAGTAGTGCCCACCTGTCCCCCGACCCTGTTATCTGACAGTAGTGACACCGTAACCTGACCTGTCTAAAACTGAAAGTATGCCCTTTAAACCGGTTTTCCCCCTGATTTTCCCTGTCTAAACTGCATATGGACCCCCTTTCCCCCCTGACTCGTTAACTACGAAGGCCCACCTGTCCCCCTGACCTGCCCTATACTACGAGTAGTGACCACCTGTATTTACGTTTCTAATGAAGTAGTGCCCCCCTGCCCCCTGATCTTTTCCACTGACGAGAGTGACACCTGTCACCCTCCTGTCTAAATGACGAGTAGGGACCACCTGTCCCCCTGACCTGCTAACTGACGAGTAGTGCCCCTTCCCGTTTTTGACTTTCCCTGCCCCCTTTTTTTAAACTGAGAGTATGACCCCCTTTCCCCCCCTGCCGCCCCTACCTAACGAGTATGCCCCACCTGCCCTACCTTTACATACGAGTATGACCACTGTCACCTTTACTTTTCTCACTGACGAATGCCCACCTTCCCCCTGCGTGTCTACCGACGATATGACCACCTGTCCCCCTGACGCTTCTACACGACGAGTAGTGACAACCTGTCACCCTTACTTTTCACACTGACGAGTATGACCACCTTCACCCTTAATTGTTACATGGCGAGAGTGACCCCCTGTCACCCTGACGCGTCTACACTGACGAGAGTGACCACCGTCCCCTTATCTGTCACATAACGAGTAGTGACCACCTTCACCCTGACGTTCCCTACACACGACTAGTGACCCCTGTCCCCCTGACCTGTGTACACTGACGATTTACCACCTTCACCCTTATTTTGTCAACTGACGATAGTGCCCACCTGTCCCCTTACTTTGTCTACACTAACGAGTAGTGACCCCCTGTCACCCTGACTCAGTCTACACTGACGAGTAGTGCACCAACTGCTCACCCTTCAACTGTCTATACTGACTATTGTGGCACCATCACCTGACGCCGTCTGTACTGACGATAGTGACCACCTGTCACCCTTACTCTGTTCCATAACTTACGAGAGTGAAAACCTGTCACACAGACGCTGCCTTACCTGCACTAGTAGTGAACCACCTGTCACCCTTTCACAGTCTAACACTGACGAGAAGTTACCACCTGTCACCCATAATCTGTCACATTTACGATTAGTGACCACCTGTCCCCTCCCTAACGTTGGTCTATACTGACGAGTCGGTGACCACCTGTCATCTTCACGCTGTCTATACGGACGATAGTGACACACCTGACACCCAGACTCCTTTCTACACTAGACTAGTAGTGACCAACTGTCACCCTGACGCTTCTACAATGACGATTAGAAGTACCAACTGTGCACCCTTACTTTGTCTACACTGACGAGTAGTGACCACCTGATCACCTTGTGACGCTGTCAATACTGACAGTAGTGACCTCCAGTCCACCTGACTCTGTCTACACTTACTGAGTAAGTGACACCTGTCACCCTGACGCTGTCTACACTGACGGAGTAGTGACCACCTGACACCTTGCCGATGTCTCTACTGTGACTGTAGAGGACCACCTGTCACCCTGACGCTTGTCCTATACTGACGAGTAGTGACCACCTTTTCCACCTTGACGATGTCTATACTGACGAGTAGTGACCCTACCTTTCACCCTGACGCGTCTACAACAGACGAGTAAGAGACCACCTGTCCACCTTGACGAATGTTCTAAACTGACGAGTAGGTGACCCCACGCTATTGTCACCTTGGACGAGT
The DNA here is from genome assembly GCF_026875155.1 of Cherax quadricarinatus. Lineage (NCBI taxonomy): Eukaryota > Metazoa > Arthropoda > Malacostraca > Decapoda > Parastacidae > Cherax > Cherax quadricarinatus. Next base: position 3,542,422 of record NC_069476.1, on the reverse strand, counting down.
CCTATACTGACAGAGTAGTCACCACCATGACACCTGACGCTGTCTACACTGACTAAGTAGTGACCACCTGTCACCCTACTTTCGCCTACACTGACGAGTAGTGACCACCTGTCACCCTGACGCTGTCTAAACTGACGAGTAGTGACCACCTGTCCACCCAGACGCGTCACACTGACGAGCTAGTTTACCCCCAGCACCCTACTACTCTGTCATACACCGACGAGTAGTTGACCACCTTCATACCCTGACGCGTCTACACTGACGAGTAATGACCACCAGTCACCCCTTTATAACTTTGACCTACACTGTCGAGTATGCACCACGTGTCACCCTGACGCTGTCTACCTGACGAGTAGTGACCATCTGTCACCCTTACTTCCTGTCTACAGACAATGACGAGTAGTGACCCACCTGTCAACCCTGACGCTGTCTACACTTGGACGAGTATGACACCTGTCACCCTTACTTTGTCTACTCTGAGACGAGTAGTGACCACCTGTCCCCCCTTACCTTTTGTTCTACACTAACGAGTAGTTAACCACCGATGTCACCCTGACGCAGTCTACAACTGACGAGTAGTGACCACCAGTCACCCTTACTTTTCTGTCTCACTGACGAGTAGAGACCACCTGACACCTGACGCAGTCTACACTGACGAGTAGTGACCACCTGAGCACCCTGACGCTGTCTAGCACTGACGAGTAATGACCAACCAGTCACCCTTACTTTGCACACGCGAGTAGTGACCACCTGTCACACCCTGACCTCTCTACGACACTGACCGAGTAGTGATCCACCTGTCACCTTCTCTGTCAACACAGACTAGTAGTGACCACCTTGACACCTGACGCTGTCGAATCACTGACGAGTAGTGACACCTGCAAACCCTTACTTTGTCTAACTCTTACGAGTAGTGTACCACCCTGTCACCCTTACTTGTCTAACACCTAACGAGTATGACCACCCTGCCACCCTGACGCGTGTCTACCTGAACGAGTAGTGACCACCTTCACCCTTAACCTGCTACACTGACGATAGAGACCACCTGTCACCTTGACGCTGTCTACACTGACGAGTAGTGACCACCTGTCCACCCTACGCTGTCTACACTGTACGAGTATTTAACCAGCTCTGGTTCACCCATCAACTCTGTCCACACATGACAGTAAGTGACGCAACTGTCACCCTGACGCTGTCTACACAGACGAGTAAGTGACCACCTGTCACCCTTTCTGTCTACACTGAAAAAGTAGTGAGACCCACCGGTCACCCTTACTTTGTCTACCTGGACGAGTAGTGACCACCCTGTCACCACTGACTTTCATGTCTAACACTGACGAGTAGTGACCACCTGTCCACCGTTACTCTGTCTCCACTGACGAGTAAATGACCACCTGTCACCGACTTTGTCTACACTGACGAGTAGTGAACCACCTGTCACTTTTACATTTTCAACACTGAGCGGAGTAATGACCACCATGTCCACCCTGGACGCTGTGTACACTGACGAGTAGTGACCTACCTGTCTCCCTCTTACTCTGTCTACCACTGACGAGTAGTGACCACCTGTCCAACACTTTGTCCTATACTGACGATTAGTGACACCCTTGTCACCCTTACTTGTCTACACATGACGAGTAGTGACGCACCTTGACACCCTGACGCTGTCTACAACTGTACGGTAGTGACCACCTGTCACCTTGACGCTGTCTAACAACACTACTGACGATTAAGTGACCACCTGTCACACCTTGACACAGTCCTACCCTGACGAGTAAGTGACCACACTGGCCCCTTACTTTGTCTCACTGACGAGTAAGTGACCACACTACACCCATTGACGCAAGTTCTACACTGACAGAAGTGACCACCTGTCTCCCCTGACTCTGTCTACACTGACGAGTAGAGACCACACCTGACACCCTGACCCTGTCTACTACTGAACGAGTAGTGACCACAACGTCACCCGTTACTCTGTCCACACTGACGAGTAGTGACCACCTGTCACACCTGACCTGTCTACACTGACAAGTAGTGACTCACCTTCACCCTTACTTCTCTGTCCTAACAAACTGGACGAGTAGTGACCACCCTGTTCACCCTGACTCCTGTCTACACTGAACGATTAGTGACCACCTTTCACCCTTACTCTGTCTATACTGACGATTAGTGGCCACGCTTTTCACCCTGACGCTGACTGAACTGACAAGTATGACCACGCTGTCACCCTAATACGTCTATGCATGTACGAGTAGTTAAAACCTGTCACCCACCCTACGGCTGGCCTATACTGACGAGTAGTGAACACCTCTCACCTTTCTCTGTCTACACTGTACGATTAGTGACCACCTGTCACCCTTAAATCTGTCCTACATTTACGAGTAGTGACACCTGTCACCCAACGTTGTCTAAACTGACGAGTCGTGACCACCTTCATCTTCAACGCTGTCTATACTGACGAGTAGTGACCACCTGACACCCGTGACTCTTTCTATCACTGACGAGTAGTGACCACCTGTCACCCTGCGCAGTCCAACACTGACGAGTAGTTACCACCCTGTCACCCTTACTTTGTCTACACAGACGAGTAGTTACCACACTGGTCACCCTTGACGCTGTCTATACTGACGAGTAGTGACCTCCTGTCACCCTGACTCTGTCTCACACTGACGAGTATGACCACCGTCGACCCTGACGCAGTCCTAACACCTGACGAGTAGTGACCACCTGTCACCTTGACGATGTCTATACTGACGAGTAGTGACCACCTGTCACCTGACGCTGTCTATACTGACGAGTAGTGACCACCTTTCACCTTGACGATGTCTATACTGACGAGTAGTGACCACCTGTCACCTGACGCTGTCTACACTGACGAGTAGTGACCACCTGTCACCTTGACGATGTCTATACTGACGAGTAGTGACCACCTTTCACCTTGACGCTGTCTACACTGACGAGTAGTGACCACCTGTCACCCTGACGCTGTCTACACTGACGAGTAGTGACCACCTGTCACCTTGACGCTGTCTATACTGACGATGTAGTGACCACCTGTCACCTTGACGATGTCTATACTGACGAGTAGTGACCACCTTTCACCTTGACGATGTCTATACTGACGAGTAGTGACCACCTTTCACCTTGACTATGTCTATACTGACGAGTAGTGACCACCTATCACCTTGACGATGTCTATACTGACGAGTAGTGACCACCTGTGATATTCGCTGCCTGACTACGGTGGAGTGAGGTTGTGCCCAGCACCCCTCTGCTGTTTTTCAGGCGAGCTACCACAGTACATCAACAACCATTGAGTAGTGTGGACGTGCGCTGCTCATTTTGGGATATCAAAATGGCTGAACATACAGTACGGAGAGTAAATACTATCTGCATAGAGCTGGTTCGTGGTACGTTAAGTGGAGATACGATGAACGTACTTCTCCCTAACATCATCAGGGACACATATGGTATCCCCAACGAGGAATTATATGGCGTCGCTCTTAATGGTTTGTCAAGAATCTTCGTGAAATTTCTGAGAGCCGGCTTCTACACAAGAATTGTCGAGCAGTACCAGGAACAACGCATGAGTGTGAATTCAGCGATGGATGTTGTGTTACATGATGTTTCTATAGTACTACACATGGGTGAAGGTACGGAATGTACCCTTCGAGGCTACGGCGTATGGACTACAGGAGTTTTTTCGCAGTTATGGGACAGTGCATTCTGCAACCATGGGGGTATGGAGGGATGGTCCGTATGAAGGAATGCCAGAAGGTTCTTACACCCTTAAAATGTCTTTAACAAGACCTATACCATCCTATGTAACGATGACCGGTTGTAGAACACAGGTTTATGTGTACTATGCGGGTCAGAGAAAAACATGTCGTCTGTGCAGCTCTTATGAGCACATGGCAGCCCAGTGTCCTAGGAGGCAGGCTCCTCGAATTCTGGAAACGCCGATTGTGATTCAACAGTCGTGTGATTTGGTGCCTGGCTCTGTTGCCTCTGGAGGCCGGAGGCCAGATCTCTGGAGCAAGGAGGTCGACCGGGAGGTGGCGGAGGAGGAGACGTGTGTCACTATCCCAGGGGAGTCGGGGGAGTCGAAGGTGTTATCTGAGGAGTCTTTAGTCCAGGAAGCTTCGACTCAGGAGGGTTTACTGGCAGATGTCATCAAGGATTTTTTGGATGGGGATGAGCCCGGTGTAGAAGGTGTCCTCAGTTTATGTGAAGTTGGAGAGCTGGAGGGACAACAAATTGTGGAGAAAGACTTGAGTAAGAAAAGGCTGGAGTGTGTGGTGGCGTGGAGGTACACCAGGAGGATTCGTCTGAGGGTGAGATGTGTGTAAGTGGAAGTTCTAGAAAAAGAACTGCGGCATCAGAGATAGACGAGGTTATTACCCCAGGGCAGAGGGCGGGGAAGAATCATGGGCAGCGGTTGTGGAGCCGATGCCTCATAGTGCTAGAGGTGCGCCTGAGTTGCACAGTGGGAGAGGGAGGGGGGAGGTGACTGCACAGGATAACTCGAGTGGTAAAGGAATACGTAATGTGAAAAGTGCAGCGAGTAAATCCCAGCGGCATAGGGGAAAGCCGCCATTCTATAATTTTCAGAAGTGTCACGCTTAATGTCAATGGACTTAAGACTGGGTAAGAAAGTTTGGTGGAGTGGTTTTTTTCGGCGGTTTTGATTTTTAG
>NC_069476.1:3500129-3537227 GCF_026875155.1 Cherax quadricarinatus | reverse complement strand
AGACAATGTTTCCAGACTCGGGTTTAGTCATAGAGACGAGTGCGGGACAACATGCTCTTAACCCAGGGTGTCTTGGGGTTATGTTTTTCATCAGTGGCAGGAGAAACATGCTCTTACCCGGGGTGTCTTGAGTTATGTGTTTATCAGTGCGGGAGCAACATCTCTTAACCCGGGGTGTCTTGGGGTTATGTGTTTATCAGGGGCAGGAGCAACATGCTCTTAACCCAGGTGTCTTGGGAGGTTATGTGTTTATCAGTGGCAGGAGCAACATGCTCTTAACCCAGGGTGTCTTGAGGTTATGTGTTTATCAGTGGCAGGAGCAACATGCTCTTAACCCAGGGTGTCTTGAGGTTATGTGTTTATCAGTGGCAGGAGCAACATGCTCTTAACCCAGGGTGTCTTGAGGTTATGTGTTTATCATCTTGCTTCTAGAGACTTTTCAAAATTGTGATAAAGTAGAATGTAAATGCTGTCGTCTGTACTTTTTTTTCCTTGCTTTCTCTTTAGTGGAGTGCAGCTATATTCATTTTTAAATGGCTGTCGAATCAAAGTTGCATTCCAGCTGTCTCTATAAGTTATTTAAGTCAAGTGATAGGTAACTGTTGGCAATTTTTGTTTAATATGTTGCTGTAAGAGTCTGGTCCTGGTAATTCTTAGGGTGTACCTGAAGGGTGCGTCGGGGTCAACGCCCCAGCGGCCCGGTCCATGACCAGGCTTTGTGAGGGATGAAGGCCTGATCAACCAGGCTGTTACTGCTGGCCGCATGCAAACCGACGTACGAACTACAGTCCGGCTGGTCAGGTACTGACTTTAGGTGTCTGTCCAGCTCCCTTTGAAGACAGCAAGGGGTCTGTTGGTAATCCCCCTTAGGAATGATGGGAGGCAGTTGAACAGTCTTGGGCCCCTGACACTACTGCGTTGTCTCTTATCGTACCCATGGTGCCCCTGCTTTTTATTGGGGGGATGTTGCACCGCCCGCCCGGTCTTTTACTTTTATAGGGAGTGATTTCCCTGTGCAGATTTGGGACTAGTCTCTCTAAGGTTTTCCAAGTGTATAATTGTGTATCTTTCTTGCTTGCATTCCAATGAGTATATAGTTCTAGGACTTTAATTTAGGTGCTTTATTGTACTTATATGTGCAGTGAAAGTTCTCTGTATATTCTCCAGGTCTTCAGTTTCGCCAGCCTTGAAAGGTGCCGTTAGTGTACAGCAATATTCCAGCCTAGAGAGAACAAGTAATTTGAAGAGAATCATAACTGGCTTGGCATCTCTAGTTTTGAACGTTCTCATTATCCATCCTCTTATTTTCCTAGCAGCAGAGGTAGTTACATTGTTGTGATCTGTGAAAGTGAGATCCTCTGACATTATCACTCCCAGGTACTTCACATTAGATTTTCGCTCTGTTGTGTGATTGGAATTTGTTTTATACTCAGATCCAGTTTTCCATAGCGGAGTAATTGAAATTTGTCTTCATTGAACTTCATATTGTTTTCTGAAGCCTATTTAAAGACTTGGTTAATGTCCCCTTGGGATTTGCGGTGTCTTCGATAGATGACACTGTCATGCAAATTGTGGTATCGTCAGCAAAGGAACACACGGTCCTGTGATTTACATCTTTGTCTATGTCAGATATGAGGATGAGTAACAGGATGGGAGCGAGTACTGTGCCTTGAGGAACAGAGCTTTACACTGTAGGAGCCTCAGACTTTACTCTGTTTGCTATTATTCTTCGTGTTCTATTTGTTAGGAAGTTACTGCTCCATCTACTTACTTTTCCTGTTATTCCTTATAACGTATTTTGTGCGCTATTACACCGTGATCGCACTTGTCGAAGGCTTTCGCAGTCTGTGTATGCTATATCCGCATTGTGTTTGGCTTCATAGCATCCAAGACTATTTCATAGTGGTCCAGTAGCTGGGACAGACAGGAGCGACCTGCTCTAAACCCAGGCTGCTCTGGGTTGTGCAATTGTTAGGTGTCCAGGTGGTTGGTGATCTTGCTTCTTAAGCTAGCCAGCACAGCTTGATTATTATTAATTGCCATTTTAAAGTCGTATAAGAAATGTGAAACTTTTTGGAAATTTTAGCAGAGTTCTGACTCGTATTAATGAAAAATTTATTTAGATTGTCAATTTCCAGCCTGATTAAGTGCTCAGTGATAACGAGACTTGTTTCACTCGTCTCTCTGTTGCCATCATCAGCTTTGTTCACAGTGAATGGTCTTAACTGATGAGATTGCTTTAATTAACAGTATTTTCAACGGATAACAGCATTGTAAGCGGATAATGGTGTTGATAACGGTGTTATACAATGTTGTGGGGCGGGAGGAGGCTGCTAGCGCCACTCTCTTCACCATTTTCAACATTTTCTTATAACGATAATCTCCAAACTGTTGAAGATGTTCACTCTAATAACATTATAACAGAGTAGTGACCACCTGTCACCCTGACGCTGTCTACACTGACGAGTAGTGACCACCTGTCACCCTGACGCTGTCTACACTGACGAGTAGTGACCACCTGTCACCCTGACGCTGTCTACACTGACGAGTAGTGACCACCTGTCACCCTTACTGTCTACACTGACGAGTAGTGACCACCTGTCACCCTTACTGTCTACACTGACGAGTAGTGACCACCTGTCACCCTTACTCTGTCTACACTGACGAGTAGTGACCACCTGTCACCCTGACTCCGTCTACACTGACGAGTAGTGACCACATGTCACCCTTACTTTGTCTACACTGACGAGTAGTGACCACCTGTCACCCTGACGCTGTCTACACTGACGAGTAGTGACCACCTGTCACCCTGACGCTGTCTACACTGACGAGTAGTGACCACCTGTCACCCTTACTTTGCCAACACTGACGAGTAGTGACCACCTGTCACCCTTACTTTGTCTACACTGACGAGTAGTGACCACCTGTCACCCTGACGCTGTCTACACTGATGAGTAGTGACCACCTGTCACCCTGACGCTGTCTACACTGACGAGTAGTGACCACCTGTCACCCTTACTTTGTCTACACTGACGACTAGTGACCACCTGTCACCCTTACTTTGTCTACACTGACGAGTAGTGACCACCTGTCACCCTGACGCTGTCTACACTGACGAGTAGTGACCACCTGTCACCCTTACTCTGTCTACACTGACGAGTAGTGACCAACTGTCACCCTTTGTCTACACTGACGAGTAGTGACCACCTGTCACCCTGACGCTGTCTACACTGACGAGTAGTGACCACCTGTCACCCTTACTCTGTCTACACTGACGAGTAGTGACCACCTGTCACCCTGACGCTGTCTACACTGACGAGTAGTGACCACCTGTCACCCTGACGCTGTCTACACTGACGAGTAGTGACCATCTGTCACCCTTACGTTGTCTACACTGACGAGTAGTGACCACCTGTCACCCTTTGTCTACACTGACGAGTAGTGACCACCTGTCACCCTGACGCTGTCTACAATGACGAGTAGTGACCACCTGTCACCCTTACTCTGTCTACACTGACGAGTAGAGACCACCTGTCACCCTGACGCTGTCTACACTGACGAGTAGTGACCACCTGTCACCCTGACGCTGCCTACACTGACGAGTAGTGACCACCTGTCACCCTTACTTTGTCTACACTGACGAGTAGTGATCACCTGTCACCCTTTGTCTACACTGACGAGTAGTGACCACCTGTCACCCTGACGCTGTCTACACTGACGAGTAGTGACCACCTGTCACCCTGACGCTGTCTACACTGACGAGTAGTGACCACCTGTCACCCTTTGTCTACACTGACGAGTAGTGACCACCTGTCACCCTTACTTTGTCTACACTGACGAGTAGTGACCACCTGTCACCTTGACGCTGTCTACACTGACGAGTAGTGACTACCTGTCACTCTTACTCTGTCTACACTGACGAGTAGTGACCACCTGTCACCCTGACGCTGTCTACACTGACGAGTAGTGACCACCTGTCACCCTGACGCTGTCTACACTGACGAGTAGTGACCACCTGTCACCCTGACGCTGTCTACACTGAGGAGTAGTGACAACCTGTCACCCTTACTTTGTCTACACTGACGAGTAGTGACCACCTGTCACCCTTATTTTGTCTACACTGACGAATAGTGACCACCTGTCACCATGACGCTGTCTACACTGACGAGTAGTGACCACCTGTCACCCTGACGCTGTCTACACTGACGAGTAGTGACCACCTGTCACCCTTATTTTGTCTACACTGACGAGTAGTGACCACCTGTCACCCTTACTTTGTCTACACTAACGAGTAGTGACCACCTGTCACCCTGACGCTGTCTACACTGACGAGTAGTGACCACCTGTCACCCTTACTCTGTCTACTCTGACGAGTAGTGACCACCTGTCACCTTGACGCTGTCTACATTGACGAGTAATGACCACCTGTCACCCTTACTTTGTCTACACTGACGAGTAGTGACCACCTGTCACCCTGACGCTGTCTACACTGACGAGTAGTGACCACCTGTCACCCTGACGCTGTCTACACTGACGAGTAGTGACCACCTGTCACCCTTACTCTGTCTACACTGACGAGTAGTGACCACCTGTCACCCTGACGCTGTCTACACTGACGAGTAGTGACCACCTGTCACCCTTTGTCTACACTGAAAAGTAGTGACCACCTGTCACCCTTACTTTGTCTACACTGACGAGTAGTGACCACCTGTCACCCTGACTGTCTACACTGACGAGTAGTGACCACCTGTCACCCTTACTCTGTCTACACTGACGAGTAGTGACCACCTGTCACCTTGACGCTGTCTACACTGACGAGTAGTGACCACCTGTCACCCTTACTTTGCTACACTGACGAGTAGTTACCACCTGTCACCCTGGCGCTGTCTACACTGACGAGTAGTGACCACCTGTCACCCTTACTCTGTCTACACTGACGAGTAGTGACCACCTGTCACCCTTTGTCTACACTGACGAGTAGTGACCACCTGTCACCCTTACTCTGTCTACACTGACGAGTAGTGACCACCTGTCACCTTGACGCTGTCTACACTGACGAGTAGTGACCACCTGTCACCCTTACTTTGTCTACACTGACGAGTAGTGACCACCTGTCACCCTGACACTGTCTACACTGACGAGTAGTGACCACCTGTCACCCTGACGCTGTCTACACTGACGGGTAGTGACCACCTGTTACCCTGACCCTGTCTACACTGACGAGTAGTGACCACCTGTCACCCTTACTCTGTCTACACTGACGAGTAGTGACCACCTGTCACCCTGACTCTGTCTACACTGACGAGTAGTGACCACCTGTCACCCTTACTCTATCTACACTGACGAGTAGTGACCACCTGTCACCCTAACGTTGTCTATACTGACGAGTAGTGACCACCTGTCACCCTTTCTCTGTCTACACTGACGAGTAGTGACCACCTGTCACCCTTATTCTGTCTACATTTACGAGTAGTGACCACCTGTCACCCTAACGTTGTCTATACTGACGAGTAGTGACCACCTGTCACCCTTACTCTGTCTACACTGACGAGTAGTGACCACCTGTCACCCTGACTCTGTCTATACTGCCGAGTAGTGACCACCTGTCACCCTGACTCTGTCTATACTGACGAGTAGTGACCACCTGTCACCCTGACTCTGTCTATACTGACGAGTAGTGACCACCTGTCACCCTGACTCTGTCTATACTGACGAGTAGTGACTACCTGTCACCCTGACTCTGTCTATACTGACGAGTAGTGACCACCTGTCACCCTGACTCTGTCTATACTGACGAGTAGTGACCACCTGTCACCTTGACGCTGTCTACACTGACGAGTAGTGACCACCTGTCACCCTTACTGTCTACACTGACGAGTAGTGACCACCTGTCACCCTTACTCTGTCTATACTGACGAGTAGTGACCACCTATCACCCTGACGCTGTCTGTACTGACGAGTAGTGACCACCTGTCACCCTTACTCTGTCTATACTGACGAGTAGTGACCACCTGTCACCCTGACGCTGCCTATACTGACGAGTAGTGACCACCTGTCACCTTTTCTCTGTCTACACTGACGAGTAGTGACCACCTGTCACCCTTACTCTGTCTACATCTACGAGTATTGACCACCTGTCACCCTAACGTTGTCTATACTGACGAGTAGTGACCACCTGTCACCCTTACTCTGTCTACACTGACGAGTAGTGACCACCTGTCACCCTGACTCTGTCTATACTGCCGAGTAGTGACCACCTGTCACCCAGACTCTGTCTATACTGACGAGTAGTGACCACCTGTCACCCTGACTCTGTCTATACTGACGAGTAGTGACCACCTGTCACCCTGACACTTTCTACACTGACGAATAGTGACCACCTGTCACCCTGACGCTGTCTACACTGACGGGTAGTGACCACCTGTTACCCTGACCCTGTCTACACTGATGAGTAGTGACCACCTGTCACCCTTACTCTGTCTACACTGACGAGTAGTGACCACCTGTCACCCTGACTCTGTCTACACTGACGAGTAGTGACCATCTGTCACCCTTACTCTGTCTACACTGACGAGTAGTGACCACCTGTCACCCTGACGCTGTCTATACTGACGAGTAGTGACCACCTGTCACCCTTACTGTCTACACTGACGAGTAGTGACCACCTGTCACCCTTACTCTGTCTATACTGACGAGTAGTGACCACCTATCACCCTGACGCTGTCTGTACTGACGAGTAGTGACCACCTGTCACCCTTACTCTGTCTATACTGACGAGTAGTGACCACCTGTCACCCTGACGCTGCCTATACTGACGAGTAGTGACCACCTGTCACCCTTTCTCTGTCTACACTGACGAGTAGTGACCACCTGTCACCCTTACTCTGTCTACATTTACGAGTAGTGACCACCTGTCACCCTAACGTTGTCTATACTGACGAGTAGTGACCACCTGTCACCCTTACTCTGTCTACACTGACGAGTAGTGACCACCTGTCACCCTGACTCTGTCTATACTGCCGAGTAGTGACCACCTGTCACCCTGACTCTGTCTATACTGACGAGTATTTACCACCTTCACCCCCGACTCTGTCTATACTGACGAGTAGTGACCACCTGTCACCCTGACTCTGTCTAACTGACGAGTAGTGACTACCTGTCACCCTGACTCTGTCTATACTGACGAGTAGTGACCACCTGTCACCCTGACTGTCTATACTGACGAGTAGTGACCACCTGTCACCTTGACGCTGTCTACACTGACGAGTAGTGACCACCTGTCACCCTGATTCTGTCTACACTGACGAGTAGTGACCACCTGTCACCTCCACGCTGTCTATACTGACGAGTAGTGACCACCTGTCACCGTGACTGTCTACACTGACGAGTAGTGACCACTTGTCACCCTGACGCTGTCTTTACTGACGAGTAGTGACTACCTGTCACCCTGACTCTGTCTATACTGACGAGTAGTGACCACCTGTCACCATGACTCTGTCTATACTGACGAGTAGTGACCACCTGTCACCCTGACCCTGTCTATACTGACGAGTAGTGACTACCTGTCACCCTGACTCTGTCTATACTGACGAGTAGTGACCACCTGTCACCCTGACTCTGCCTATACTGACGAGTAGTGACCACCTGTCACGTTGACGCTGTCTACACTGACGAGTAGTGACCACCTGCAACCTGACTCTGTCTACACTGACGAGCGTTTACCACCTGTCACCCTGACGCGTCTATACTGACGATAGTGACCACCTGTCATCTCACGCTGTCCCCAAAACTGAGAATGACCACCTACAACCCTGAATCTTCAAAACTGACGAGTATGATCACCTGTCACCCAAACGCTGTCTACAAATGACAGTATGACCCACCTGTCCCCCCCTGACGCCCGTCTACACTGACGATAGTGAACCACCGTCCCCCCTTGTCTACAATGACAGTATTTACCACCTGTCACCCTTATTTGTCACAAAGACGAGTATGACCACCTGTCACCCTGACGCGTCTACCTAACGAGTATGACCACCGTCACACTGACGCTGTCTACACGACGAGTAGTGACCACTGTCACCTTTTCTTTTTTTTCTACACTGACGAGTAGTGACCACCTGTCACCTTGACGCTGTCTACACTGACGAGTAGTGACCACCTGTCACCCTGACGCTGTCTACACTGACGAGTAGTGACCACCTGTCACCCTTACTCTGTCTACACTGACGAGTAGTGACCACCTGTCACCCTGACGCTGTCTACACTGACGAGTAGTGACCACCTGTCACCCTTTGTCTACACTGAAAAGTAGTGACCACCGGTCACCCTTACTTTGTCTACACTGACGAGTAGTGACCACCTGTCACCCTGACTCTGTCTACACTGACGAGTAGTGACCACCTGTCACCGTTACTCTGTCTACACTGACGAGTAATGACCACCTGTCACCCTTTGTCTACACTGACGAGTAGTGACCACCTGTCACCCTTACTTTGTCTACACTGACGAGTAATGACCACCTGTCACCCTGACGCTGTCTACACTGACGAGTATTGACCACCTGTCTCCCTTACTCTGTCTACACTGACGAGTAGTGACCACCTGTCACCCTTTGTCTATACTGACGAGTAGTGACCACCTGTCACCCTTACTTTGTCTACACTGACGAGTAGTGACCACCTGTCACCCTGACGCTGTCTACACTGACGAGTATTGACCACCTGTCACCTTGACGCTGTCTACACTGACGAGTAGTGACCACCTGTCACCTTGACGCTGTCTACACTGACGAGTAGTGACCACCTGTCACCCTTACTTTGTCTACACTGACGAGTAGTGACCACCTGTCACCCTGACGCTGTCTACACTGACGAGTAGTGACCACCTGTCACCCTGACTCTGTCTACACTGACGAGTAGTGACCACCTGTCACCCTGACCCTGTCTACACTGACGAGTAGTGACCACCTGTCACCCTTACTCTGTCTACACTGACGAGTAGTGACCACCTGTCACCCTGACTGTCTACACTGACAAGTAGTGACCACCTGTCACCCTTACTCTGTCTACACTGACGAGTAGTGACCACCTGTCACCCTGACTCTGTCTACACTGACGAGTAGTGACCACCTGTCACCCTTACTCTGTCTATACTGATGAGTAGTGGCCACCTATCACCCTGACGCTGTCTGTACTGACGAGTAGTGACCACCTGCACCCTTACTCTGTCTATACTGACGAGTAGTGAAAACCTGTCACCCTGACGCTGCCTATACTGACGAGTAGTGACCACCTGTCACCCTTTCTCTGTCTACACTGACGAGTAGTGACCACCTGTCACCCTTAATCTGTCTACATTTACGAGTAGTGACCACCTGTCACCCTAACGTTGTCTATACTGACGAGTAGTGACCACCTGACACCCTGACTCTTTCTACACTGACGAGTAGTGACCACCTGTCACCCTGACGCTGTCTACACTGATGAGTAGTGACCACCTGTCACCTTGACGCTGTCTATACTGACGAGTAGTGACCTCCTGTCACCGTGACTCTGTCTACACTGACGAGTAGTGACCACCTGTCACCCTGACGCTGTCTACACTGACGAGTAGTGACCACCTGTCACCTTGACGATGTCTATACTGACGAGTAGTGACCACCTTTCACCTTGACGATGTCTATACTGACGAGTAGTGACCACCTTTCACCTTGACGATGTCTATACTGACGAGTAGTGACCACCTGTCACCTTGACGATGTCTATACTGACGAGTAGTGACCACCTGTCACCCTGACTCTGTCTATACTGACGAGTAGTGACCACCTGTCATCTTCACGCTGTCTATACTGACGAGTAGTGACCACCTGACACCCTGACTCTTTCTACACTGACGAGTAGTGACCACCTGTCACCTTTACTTTGTCTACACTGACGAGTAGTGACCACCTGTCACCCTGACGCTGTCTACACTGACGAGTAGTGACCACCTGTCACCCTGACGCTGTCTACACTGACGAGTAGTGACAACCTGTCACCCTTACTTTGTCTACACTGACGAGTAGTGACCACCTGTCACCCCTACTTTGTCTACACTGGCGAGTAGTGACCACCTGACACCCTGACGCTGTCTACACTGACGAGTAGTGACCACCTGTCACCCTTACTCTGTCTACACTGACGAGTAGTGACCACCTGTCACCCTGACGCTGTCTACACTGACGAGTAGTGACCACCTGTCACCCTTACTTTGTCTACACTGACGAGTAGTGACCACCTGTCACCCTTACTTTGTCTACACTAACGAGTAGTGACCACCTGTCACCCTGACGCTGTCTACACTGACGAGTAGTGACCACCTGTCACCTTGACGCTGTCTACACTGACGAGTAGTGACCACCTGTCACCCTTACTTTGCCTACACTGACGAGTAGTGACCACCTCTCACCCTGACGCTGTCTACACTGACGAGTAGTGACCACCTGTCACCCTGACGCTGTGTACACTGACGAGTAGTGACCCCCTGTCACCCTTTCTCTGTCTACACTGACGAGTAGTGACCACCTGTCACCCTGACGCTGTCTACACTGACGAGTAATGACCACCTGTCACCCTTACTTTGTCTACACTGGCGAGTAGTGACCACGTGTCACCCTGACGCTGTCTACACTGACGAGTAGTGACCACCTGTCACCCTTACTCTGTCTACACTGACGAGTAGTGACCACCTGTCACCCTGACGCTGTCTACACTGACGAGTAGTGACCACCTGTCACCCTTACTTTGTCTACTCTGACGAGTAGTGACCACCTGTCACCCTTACTTTGTCTACACTAACGAGTAGTGACCACCTGTCACCCTGACGCTGTCTACACTGACGAGTAGTGACCACCTGTCACCCTTACTCTGTCTACACTGACGAGTAGTGACCACCTGTCACCTTGACGCTGTCTACACTGACGAGTAGTGACCACCTGTCACCCTGACGCTGTCTACACTGACGAGTAGTGACCATCTGTCACCCTTACTCTGTCTACACTGACGAGTAGTGACCACCTGTCACCCTGACGCTGTCTACACTGACGAGTAGTGACCACCTGTCACCCTTTCTCTGTCTACACTGACGAGTAGTGACCACCTGTCACCCTTAATCTGTCTACATTTACGAGTAGTGACCACCTGTCACCCTAACGTTGTCTATACTGACGAGTCGTGACCACCTGTCATCTTCACGCTGTCTATACTGACGAGTAGTGACCACCTGACACCCTGACTCTTTCTACACTGACGAGTAGTGACCACCTGTCACCCTGACGCTGTCTACACTGACGAGTAGTGACCACCTGTCACCCTTACTTTGTCTACACTGACGAGTAGTGACCACCTGTCACCTTGACGCTGTCTATACTGACGAGTAGTGACCTCCTGTCACCCTGACTCTGTCTACACTGACGAGTAGTGACCACCTGTCACCCTGACGCTGTCTACACTGACGAGTAGTGACCACCTGTCACCTTGACGATGTCTATACTGACGAGTAGTGACCACCTGTCACCCTGACGCTGTCTATACTGACGAGTAGTGACCACCTTTCACCTTGACGATGTCTATACTGACGAGTAGTGACCACCTGTCACCCTGACGCTGTCTACACTGACGAGTAGTGACCACCTGTCACCTTGACGATGTCTATACTGACGAGTAGTGACCACCTTTCACCTTGACGATGTCTATACTGACGAGTAGTGACCACCTGTCACCTTGACGCTGTCTACACTGACGAGTAGTGACCACCTGTCACCCTTACTTTGCCTACACTGACGAGTAGTGACCACCTGTCACCCTGACGCTGTCTACACTGACGAGTAGTGACCACCTGTCACCCTGACGCTGTGTACACTGACGAGTAGTGACCCCCTGTCACCCTTACTCTGTCTACACTGACGAGTAGTGACCACCTGTCACCCTGACGCTGTCTACACTGACGAGTAATGACCACCTGTCACCCTTACTTTGTCTACACTGACGAGTAGTGACCACCTGTCACCTTGACGCTGTCTATACTGACGAGTAGTGACCTCCTGTCACCCTGACTCTGTCTACACTGACGAGTAGTGACCACCTGTCACCCTGACGCTGTCTACACTGACGAGTAGTGACCACCTGTCACCTTGACGATGTCTATACTGACGAGTAGTGACCACCTGTCACCCTGACGCTGTCTATACTGACGAGTAGTGACCACCTTTCACCTTGACGATGTCTATACTGACGAGTAGTGACCACCTGTCACCCTGACGCTGTCTACACTGACGAGTAGTGACCACCTGTCACCTTGACGATGTCTATACTGACGAGTAGTGACCACCTTTCACCTTGACGCTGTCTACACTGACGAGTAGTGACCACCTGTCACCCTGACGCTGTCTACACTGACGAGTAGTGACCACCTGTCACCTTGACGATGTCTATACTGACGAGTAGTGACCACCTGTCACCTTGACGATGTCTATACTGACGAGTAGTGACCACCTTTCACCTTGACGATGTCTATACTGACGAGTAGTGACCACCTTTCACCTTGACTATGTCTATACTGACGAGTAGTGACCACCTATCACCTTGACGATGTCTATACTGACGAGTAGTGACCACCTGTGATATTCGCTGCCTGACTACGGTGGAGTGAGGTTGTGCCCAGCACCCCTCTGCTGTTTTTCAGGCGAGCTACCACAGTACATCAACAACCATTGAGTAGTGTGGACGTGCGCTGCTCATTTTGGGATATCAAAATGGCTGAACATACAGTACGGAGAGTAAATACTATCTGCATAGAGCTGGTTCGTGGTACGTTAAGTGGAGATACGATGAACGTACTTCTCCTAACATCATCAGGGACACATATGGTATCCCCAACGAGGAATTATATGGCGTCGCTCTTAATGGTTTGTCAAGAATCTTCGTGAAATTTCTGAGAGCCGGCTTCTACACAAGAATTGTCGAGCAGTAACCAGGAACAACGCATGAGTGTGAATTCAGCGATGGATGTTGTGTTACATGATGTTTCTAAGTACTACACATGGGTGAAGGTACGGAATGTACCCTTCGAGGCTACGGCGTATGGACTACAGGAGTTTTTTCGCAGTTATGGGACAGTGCATTCTGCAACCATGGGGGTATGGAGGGATGGTCCGTATGAAGGAATGCCAGAAGGTTCTTACACCCTTAAAATGTCTTTAACAAGACCTATACCATCCTATGTAACGATGACCGGTTGTAGAACACAGGTTTATGTGTACTATGCGGGTCAGAGAAAAACATGTCGTCTGTGCAGCTCTTATGAGCACATGGCAGCCCAGTGTCCTAGGAGCAGGCTCCTCGAATTCTGGAAACGCCGATTGTGATTCAACAGTCGTGTGATTTGGTGCCTGGCTCTGTTGCCTCTGGAGGCCGGAGGCCAGATCTCTGGAGCAAGGAGGTCGACCGGGAGGTGGCGGAGGAGGAGACGTGTGTCACTATCCCAGGGGAGTCGGGGGAGTCGAAGGTGTTATCTGAGGAGTCTTTAGTCCAGGAAGCTTCGACTCAGGAGGTTTACTGGCAGATGTCATCAAGGATTTTTTGGATGGGGATGAGCCCGGTGTAGAAGGTGTCCTCAGTTTATGTGAAGTTGGAGAGCTGGAGGGACAACAAATTGTGGAGAAAGACTTGAGTAAGAAAAGGCTGGAGTGTGTGGTGGCCGTGGAGGTACACCAGGAGGATTCGTCTGAGGGTGAGATGTGTGTAAGTGGAAGTTCTAGAAAAAGAACTGCGGCATCAGAGATAGACGAGGTTATTACCCCAGGGCAGAGGGCGGGGAAGAAGTCATGGGCAGCGGTTGTGGAGCCGATGCCTCATAGTGCTAGAGGTGCGCCTGAGTTGCACAGTGGGAGAGGGAGGGGGGAGGTGACTGCACAGGATAACTCGAGTGGTAAAGGAATACGTAATGTGAAAAGTGCAGCGAGTAAATCCCAGCGGCATAGGGGAAAGCCGCCACTTCTATAATTTTCAGAAGTGTCACGCTTAATGTCAATGGACTTAAGACTGAGGTTAAGAAAGTTTGGTTGGAGTGGTTTTTACGGCGGTTTGATGTAGATATTTGCTTTTTGCAAGAGCATAATCATAGGGCTGGTTGTGTGTTGCTGTTAAAAGGATATCGGATGTATGTTACCAGTGGTTTGCAATTGAAAGGTGGGGTAGCAGTGGCGATAAAGGAGACCAGCCCCTTGCGTGTCATCGGCTGGGAAGAGGGGGGGGGGTGGGAGGGTCGTGAGGGTGGATGGTGTCTGGGGTGAGAGTCGAGCTAGTTTTGTAGGAGTTTACATGCCAGCAACTAGCAATACCAGGGTAAAAGTAGATTTTGTCAGAGAGGTATTGCTGTATCACTTGAGAGGTTTGCCTGCTATAACAGTAATAGGTGGTGATTGGAATTGTGTGATTAGGAGTGGTGATGTCGAACCGAGAGGGGCGGGTTGTGTGCTGAGTGTGCTGAGGGATGTATTGCGAGATATTGGGGTTGTTGATGTGGTGGGGAGGGGGGATACCTAGTGGAGCACACGTTCGTCCGTAGGGGATATGAAGCGCGATTGGACAGAATTTATATTAAACAGGGTATAGATGTTGTGAGGGTGCAAACCTTCGATGTGGGGTTTTCGGATCACAGGGCGGTAATAGCAGATTTGATGTGGGATGGAGTGGTGCGTATTTATTCTGGGTACTGGAAATTAAATGTAAGGCTTCTTAAGGAGGAGGAGGAGGGGCCTTTTTTCAGTGATTGGTGGTTGCCTTTTTGGGAGGCTAGGGACAGGGAGATAGATCTGTTAGATTGGTGGGAAATGCAGGCAAAACCGGGAATAGCGAATTTTTTTTAAGGTTAGGGGACGGGAAGAGGCGAGGTGGCGTTTTGGGTTGCAAAATTATCTGGAGGGACAGTTGCAAGATTGTTATGTTGGGGGAGGTGGTAGGAGGGATGACATGGACAGTCTGCGGAGCAGGATCGCTGAATTACACAATGATAGGTTTGATGCAATTAGGGTTAGGCGGGTTAGAGGATGTATTGTGGGGTGATAAGCCGTCTGGGTTTGTTTTACGTAAATTTAGGGACCGACAGAGTGTAACCACCATTCTACAATTGGAGACAAGCCCTGGGGTGGGAGGGTATCCAGTGGGTCGAGTCCTATCCAATACTGAAAGTATGAGTCTCTATGCTGATAGTTGGTTTTAGGAGAAATGGAGTTGGAGGGAGGGGGGTTCCTGGGAGGGTATTTTTGAAGGGGGTTCCATAGCATTTTAAGTGAGCAGGATAGAGTGGGGTTGGAGGTTGGTATAAGTGAGGTTGAGGTGGAAGAGGCAGTTTTCGGGATGAGTACCGGGAAAACACCAGGGATAGACGGTATACCAAATGATTTTTATAGAGCACATTGGGGGTGTATTAGACAGTGCTTTGTTAGGCTATTGGATCATATGTTAACTAGTGGGAAGTTGGGCACATCGCAAAGTACGGGTGTCATAGTTTTGGTGCCAAAGAAGAGGGGGGTAGAGAGTTGAGTGCTTACCGAGCAATATCTTTGATGTGTGCAGATTACAAGGTTTTTGCGAAAATTTTGGGTAATAGACTGAAGAAGGTCATGGGGTCGGTGATACATGGGGGACAATTTGGTATCCCGGGGAGGAGTATGCGGGTAGGTCATGGACGTATTCGGGATTTCCTTGAGGGTAGTAGTAAGGGAGGTATTCTAGGTCTGGATTGGGAGAAAGCTTATGATTATGTGGATAGGACTTTTGTTTGAGAGTATGGTGAGAATGGGTTTTGGAGGGAGGTGGTTGGATGGGTGAGGACATTGTATGAGAATGCATCGATGAGAGTACAGGTAAATGGTAGGTTGGGTAGTTCAGTAAGCATGGGGAGGGGTGTCCACTCTCCCAAATACTCTTTGCATGTATGCAGAATCCTTTCTATGTTCTGGTTGATGGTGGGATGGGAAGGATGGGGGAGAGAGGTGGATTTTGTGGGAATATTGTTGGTTATGTAGATGATACAACTGTTTTACTTAATGAGATAGAAGATTTAAGTAAAGTGGGAAGGGTAATTGAGATTTTTGGGAATGCTACTGGGATGAGAGTTAATAAGCAGAAATCACGGTTGTTGGAGGTAGGCAATTGGGTAGGAGGGACCTTGGGGGAGGAGTTTGGCTGGATAACTGTAGATAGGCTAAAGATTTGTGGGATTTTGTATTTAGCAGATGTACAGGAGAGCAGGAGGGTTAATTCAGAAATGGTAATGGACAGAGCTTTGAGTAGGCTCAGGAGTCTAAGGGCCGGGGATGTAACCTTGCATCAAAGGGTTGTGGTGGTAAATACGCTGATTTATAGTAAGGTGTGGGGAGTGGCGGAAATTTACCCCTTAAGAAGTCAGGATATTATGGAATTACAAAGAAGAGCCTTAAGGTATGTGTGGGGTTTTGGGAGGGCGTGGTTGGGTAAAGATGTGGTAATGACTGCGGTAAGACAGGGAGGATTGGGATTGATGGCATTAGGGTCTAGGGTGAAGGCGCTATATGTGAAGCAGAGGTATATTCGGGCAGCGGGGAAAGGGGTCTTCGGGTGGGGAGGTGATGGGGGATATCCGCAAATGGTGGGGGTGGCAGGGACTTAGTGGAGTGTGAAGATATGTTGCGGTTTATGTTAAAGGTACGCAATGTTAAAAAACTCAAGGTAAAACGGTTAGTGGGTGTGGGTCGTCGTCAGGAATCAATGCAAGGGATGGCAGTGTATCCCACATATGATTGGAGAGTGATATGGGTGGAATTTAGTAAATTAAGAATACCGGCAAGAGCGAGGGAATTAGTTTATAGATTTCTTATGGGGACGTTAGCATCGAAAGAGGTGCTAAGACGAATGGGTTTTGTGAGAGAGGCATCATGCGGGTTTTGTGGGGAAGTTGAAACGGCTTTTCATGTAGTATATTTTTGTTCTGCTTTGGAGGTGGTAAGATTGTGGTTGAAGAGGGTTTTCTTTTTATTGGGGGGGGGACAGATATCAACCCTCAGGGCTTTAATGTTAGATATGGGAGGGGTACCCAAAGAGGTGGGGAGGGCTATCAGATACGTAATAGTTGATTACTTGCATGTTTCTTGGGGGATGAGGGAGGTGGAGGGAAACATTAGGATAAAAGCGTTGGCGGCGTGTTTTTATAGGACAGCGTGTAGGAACAAACAATTATATGGGGGAAGGTGGGTAATTAGTTTTCCGGAGGGATATCGTGAGCTTACTGTTGAACGTCTACTCCGTTTGGTGACGGGGTGAGAGGCAAGGGGTTGGTCTCTTCAGTGGTGTGTCCTCTTGGAGTGATTGGAAGCCTGATGAGGAAGGTTGATTGGTTTGCAAGGTGGTAGATGTGGGTAAAGTTTTTTTGCAGGGAGCCGTCGGGGGCTCCGGGGTATGTAGACCTTTATGAATTTGTAAAATCACAGAGTCAAAAGTAGTATGTGATTTTCTGTTTTTTCTCTTATTGTTATAAGAACCATTTTATATAGGGGGTTTATATTTATATGTATATTGTGAGGATATGTTTTATACATTCGAATCTGATGTTAGATTTATCCTTGTCATATGTCTCTTTTTTATCGTATTGAATGGGTACAAAATGACCTATGTACCAAAATATAAAAGTATTTGATGGGGTTTATATATACCCTTCATTTGACTGGAAGGTCATATTATATATTGAGTGTTAATCGGTAACATTAATTTTGTGTGTGTGTAGGTGTGTTTGTGGGAACCAATGTCTTAGGTATAGTTCTATCATTGAATGTATATTTTTTTAGTTTATTTGGTGAAAAGTCATTTAGTGCTTTATTTCTATGTATGATCCAGTTTGTTCTGTACGAACAAATGCACATACACGTATGTGTGTATAAGCATGCGTATATGTATACATATATATATATATATATATATATATATATATATATATATATATATATATATATATATATATATATATATATATATATATATATGTTTGTAGGACTCATTCCTACATGTTTTATAATGACTCCGACTGTTTGTTTGGAAGTCGGTTGGTTGGGTTATTTTAGTAGAATTTGTTATATCAATGTGTTACAATGTTTTTTGTGTACCTGACATTGTCTGCCACTTCTGTTTTGGATGTTATGTATTTAGTTTGTCTAGTTTTTTTTTTTTAGTGATAAGTCTTTTTTGTTTGTTTGTTTGTTCTAGTATAATCCAGTCTGTGCTGTAAGAACATATGTGCACATACATGTATGTGTATATGTGCATGTGTATGTATATACATATATACATGATTATAGGACTTATTCCTACATGTTTTATGACTCCGACGTTCTGTTTTGTAGTCGGTATGTTTTTTTTTTTTTTTTTTTTTTTTTTTTTTTTTTTTTTTTTCCCGTAAACGGGTTGGGTTTCTTACGGTAGAATTTCGTTATATCAATATGTTAAAATGGTTTTTTTTTGTTTATTGTGTGTGTACTGACATTGTCTGTCACGGTTTTGGATTTGCTAATTGTCGGCTTGTATCATGTGTATGTTGTTTTTAAATAAAATATAAAAAAAAAAAAAGTGACCACCTGTCACCCTGACGCTGTCTATACTGACGAGTAGTGAAAACCTGTCACCCTGACGCTGTCTACACTGACGAGTAGTGACCACCTGTCACCCTGACGCTGTCTACACTGACGAGTAGTGACCACCTGTCACCCTGACGCTGTCTACACTGACGATCACCCACTTATACTGTATGTATACTTCATCCTTGATTGTATGTATACTGTACCTCTGTATGTATACTTTAGCTCTGTATATGTGCTGTAGCTCTGTATGTATACCGTAGCTTTGAGTGTATGTATACTGTAGCTCTGACTGTATGTATACTGTAGCTTTGAGTGTATGTATACTATAGCTTTGTATGTATACTGCAGCTCTGATTGTATGTATACTATAGCTCTGACCGTATGTATATTGTAGCTTTGACTATATCCATACTGTAGCGCTGTATGTATACTGTAGTTCTGTATGTATACTGCGGCTCTGATTGTATGTATACTGGTTGTAGGGGTCGAGACTCAGCTCCTGGCCCCGCCTCTTCAATGACCGCTACTGGGTCCTCCCTCTCCCTGTTCCATGAGCTTTATCATACCTCGTCTTAAAACTATGTATAGTTCCTGCCTCCACTACATCGCTTTCCAGACTATTCCACTTCCTAACTACTCTATGACTGAAGAAATACTTCCTAACATCCCTTTGACTCATCTGAGTCTTCAGCTTACAATTGTGACCCCTTGTTTCTGTGTCCCATCTGTATGTATACTGTAGCTCTGGCTGTATGTACACTGTAGCTTTAAGTGTATGCATACTGTAGCCTTTTATGTAAAGAAAAATGTGGCTCTGATTTTATTATAAACCCCCGTTCTGGCTTTTATGTAAACTGGAAACCTTTTCAAAAAATTTTTACATTTTCAGCTTGACTGTATTTTTACTGTAGTTCCCGACTCTAAGTGTTCTGTATTTTCTTTTATGTATACTGTAGGTCTGATTTTAAAGTATACTTAGCTATGAAATGTATGCTGTATTATGTATTATACTTAGCCGGGGTGTGTACGAGTCTGTATGTTAATGTTGCCCATGACTGTTTAAAATACTATAAGCAATGACTGGGATGTATAATGTACTTTGCAAAATGTATGTAGCTGACTTTATTTGCACTGTGGAAAGAAATGTAAGGGATACTCTGTTGTTATTGAATGTGGGAGTTACCAGGGGTAAGGGGGTTCCCCTGGCCTTTTTAAAGGCCCCCCAAATTTTCCTCATACACTGAGTTTCCGTGGTTCAATCCCCGGCTAGGTTAAAAAATGGGGAAATTTCCTTTTTCTGTTGTTTTCCCGGGTTTCCCCAGCAAATAAAGGGTTTTCCCCGGTTCACCCAGCAAGTAAAGTTTTCTCGGGGTTTTACCTACAAGTAGTTGGGCCGGTTTACCCAAACAAGTAAGTTTGTCTCGGGGCCCCCTAGCAAATAAGTTGTCCCCGGTTCACCTAGCAATAAGTTGTCTCCCCGGGTTTACTTAGCAAGGGAAGTTGTCTCGGTTTTACCTTTGCAATAAGTTGTCTCGGGGTTTTCCCTTTCCCAAATTTTTTTTCTCGGTTCCCTAGCAAGTAATTTGTCTCCGGGTTTACCCAGCAAAGTAAGTTGTCTCGGTTTACCCAGCAAGTAAGGTTTTCCTCGGGTTTACCTAGCAAGTAATTGTCCCCCGTTAAACCTTTGCAAGTAAGTTGGTATTGAGGTTTGTTGACTCCCTTTACAAGCCAAAATAAGTTTGGGATTGGGGGTGTTTGTCGACTTCCCTTACCTAACAAGTAATTGGTATTGAGGTGTTAGTCGACTCCGTTCACCTAGCAAGTAAGTTTTGGGTTTTAGGTGTTAGTCGACTTTCCCTTACCAAACAATTAAGGGGGTTTTTTGAGGTGTTAGTTTGAAATCCGTTCAAATTGAAGTAAGTTGGTATTTGGGGTTTTTTTTTGACTTTTCCCTTCACCTAGCAAGTTAATTGGGGATTGAGGTGTTAGTCACTTTCCCTTCCCTGCAAGTAAGTTTTGGGATTGAGGTGTTTGTCGATCAGAGAAAATGACGCGAAAAAAATAACCCCGTATAAAATTGTTTTTTCATATTTAAAATTTTTTATTTCTAAACTTTTCAATTTCTCTGGGAATTTTTATTTGGCTTGTTATTAGCTTGTGTACATAGGTAGGATGTAACAACTACACCTCTCATTGTGGTAACTACCTGCTTGTTTTCCAGTTCGTGCCAGGCTCCAGCTGCTACATGTAAATCTTCTCTCTCTCCTCTCTCTCTCCTCTCTACTCTCTCTCTCTCTCTCTCTCTCTCCTCTCTCTCTCTCTCTCTATCTCTCTTCCTCTCCTCTCTCTCTCTCTCTCTCTCTCTCTCTCTCTCTCTCTCTCGCTCTCTCTCTCTCGCTGTTCGTGGTGGTGATAACACCTCCATCTCTCCTCTGTCTGGGGGGATGCTGTTCTCCTCGGCTCGTGTTATTTAGACTGTTTTTGGTAGTGCATCTCTGATGGTGAGCCAGGATATACATCTCGTAACTCTGTGCAGCTCGGTTCACAGAGTATTATTTATACTTAGTGATATTTGACGTTTTCAGAGTGTTGTGTGTTGCCGAGACATTCTATATATCTCTCGTTCCGAGTTCAACTCTCGACCTACATTGTTCTGGCATCAGTGCACTATCGTGGTCGGAAAATTGGAATAGGTGAACTCAGTTTCACTAATAAGGGAGTTTTATGCCTTTGTGAGGATCTGCTGAATGTCGACAGTTAGGGTCGTTTTGTTCTCATTGATTCCTTGCCTGATGCTGTGCTGTTCACTGCTGCTTCGAGCATTATGATTGTTTGGCGAATGGGTCGTCATATTGTTCAAACTAGCTGTTTGATTGCCTCATTGGTCCAGAAGGTAGCTTATTTGGGACTTGTCGGTGGCATTCTAAGTTAAGTCACTCTCGAGCACGTAACGAGCACTTATACAAACACACAACCACACACATCCTCTGTTCTTGTACTTGTGATGCATCTTATCACAGCAGCATACCAGACGGTACATATTAAGAGTAGTACATTGTCTTATCAAATGTGACCATAACACCATATGATATATGTACAGAATAACCGGGATATATAACTATATTTAAAACTAAAAGAATTTTGTGGGAGATTATTTCCTAATTATTCAAGTTACATTAGCTGTAATTATTACCACCTAGACATATTTGTTATTAAAGATCCCAACTTTTATTTAGTTGGTTTCTATTCATCCAGTTGCAATCCAAAAATTGTTGTTTAGAAGCCCCATAATTTACGGGACAACTAGATTAGAAGACACTCAAACAAACTATTACAAAACCAAAACCAAAAAAAAAAAAAAAACTAGATACTAGAGGGGGATGAAGAAGTGACGTAATATTCTCTGGAGGAATCTTCACTTAACAGATGTCCCATTTTCTAACAATGTGTAACTCTGTTTACAGACCCCTGTTTACAGCTATCGAATGTTGACTTTTTTTGAGGCTGTCTAGTCACACACTATACTTCAGGTTACTTGTTTAGGCCTACCTTGTTGTGGCTGGCATCTACCTTGCTGTGACTTGCATCTACCTGGTTGTGACTGGCATCTACCTTGTTGTGACTGGCATCTACCTGGTTGTGACTGGCATCTACCTTGTTGTGACTGGCATCTACCTTGTTGTGACTGACATCTACCTTGTGACTGGCATCTACCTTGTTGTGACTGACATCTACCTTGTGACTGACATCTACCTTGTGATTGGCATCTACCTTGTGACTGGCATCTACCTTGTTGTGACTGACATCTACCTTTTTGTGACTGACATCTACCTTGTTGTGACTGACATCTACCTTGTTGTGACTGGCATCTACCTTGTTGTGACTGACATCTACCTTGTTGTGACTGACATCTACCTTGTTGTGACTGGCATCTACCTTGGAGTGACTGGCATCTAGGTAATGTCAGATT
The DNA here is from genome assembly GCF_026875155.1 of Cherax quadricarinatus. Lineage (NCBI taxonomy): Eukaryota > Metazoa > Arthropoda > Malacostraca > Decapoda > Parastacidae > Cherax > Cherax quadricarinatus. The sequence continues at coordinate 3,514,608 of NC_069476.1, read as the reverse complement.
CTTGAGCAAACATTATAACCTCACAGCATTACTCAATTCCGTTCATTCCAGTATATCAGTCATCACACTCACAGAAACCTGGCATAAGACTGACATTACAGATGTCTATACCATTCCTGGCTACATGGCCATACACAACTGTAGAACAAGACCAGCAAGGGGGAGAACAGCTATATACTACTCAAATCAACTCGAATGTATCAATAAATCTTGCACAAGGGACGAAGTTGGAGAATATATTATAGAAAAATTTAAATCAAAAGACCTGCAAAAACTCCTCACAGTTATAAACATCTACAGAGTACCACAGTCAAACATTTACCACTTTAGTGAAAAACTAGGAAACGATTACTGATGCACACATGAATAAAGACCACCTACTACTAACAGGAGATTTCAACATAAACATACTACACGACCAGGACCCACAAGTAACCGAATTCACAAACACAATGAGTAACTGCCTGTTGCTACCAGCAATATCTAAACCTATAAGAATCACCGAGACAATCATCTCCTTAATAGACCACATCTGAACAAACACCATATCGTAATAAAGTTGGTAGAATTAACGACAATATGTAAAGTAAAAGGACACAAGTGCAACTAATGTGACATTTATTGTGGCAACGTTTCGCTCTCCAGGAGCTTTATCAAGCCATTACGTAATGGCTTGATAAAGCTCCTGGAGAGCGAAACGTTGCCACAATAAATGTCACATTAGTTGCACTTGTGTCCTTTTACTTTACAAACACCATATCCCCTTTAAAATCAGGCATAATCACAGACAACACTACAGACCACTACCCAACCTTTCTCATAACTAATCTGGGCAAACTGACACAAGACATTACTAAAGTAACCTTCAGACTACATAACGAGACAGCAGTTAACAACTTTATAGCAGCTATGAATAACATCGATTGGCAAAATGAGCTTGAAACATATACAGATATGAATGAATGTATAAATAATTTTCTAAAAAAAAAAGCCCAAAGCCTCTATAGCAAACATTGCCCCCCAAAAACTAAACAGATCACAGCAAGTAATAAAGTTGGTAGAATTACCGACAATATGTAAAGTAAAAGGACACAAGTGCAACTAATGTGACATTTTATTGTGGCAACGTTTCGCTCTCCAGGAGCTTTATCAAGCCATTACAAACAATACATGGACACAGAGGGTATATAAAGGCTCAGAGTGAGGTGCAATACTAGTGAGGTACCATTTCGATGTGATGAATGGTTTGAAAAACCGACAAGTTGAAGATTGAGACACTTATGCAGCATATGGGAATCTTTATTCAGGAAACGTTTCACCACACAGTGGCTTCATCAGTCCAATACAAAGAGGAAGGCATAAGGAGAGGAGGAGTATAAGGTAATCAGTCCCTCAGCCTGGAGTCGATGTGTTCAGTCCATCAATCTTGTAGAATGTAGTAGTAGTTTGTAGCAGCTTGTTTCAGTGTTCACTCTCTGTAATGTGCTTGTGTATTATAACAGGAGAGACTATGTGATGGCAGGGTTTACTGAAAACAGTAAACCCTGCCATCACATAGTCTCTCCTGTTATACTACACAAGCACATACAAGGAGTGAACACTGAAACAAGCTGCCTCTTTCCAGTCTATATTTGTCCAACTATTTTTATGTTACCCAAGTAATAGCTTTTATATTCTTTTTCTCATGTACGAATTAATTGCTCTACCATATTGTATTACTTTTGTCACTACCACTACTACTACCACCACTAGTGAACATCGAAATGGTACCTCACTAGTATTGCACCTCACTCTGAGCCTTTATATACCCTCTGTGTCCATGTATTGTTTGTAATGGCTTGATAAAGCTCCTGGAGAGCGAAACGTTGCCACAATAAAATGTCACATTAGTTGCACTTGTGTCCTTTTACTTTACAGATCACAGCAAAGAGACTGAATAATCCCTGGCTAACACCAAGTATCCTCATATCCATTAACACAAAGCACAAATATGAAAAACATTATAGAATGGGTCAAATAACTAGAGAACAGTCTAAACGTTACTCCTCAGCACTTACCAGCCTGTGTACGAATGGTATATAATACCGACAAGATGAGATTAAGACACATGTGCAACATCTGGGTATCTTTTTTGTAGACGTTTCGCCATCCAGTGACATTATCAATACAAATTCTAGGACATAACTTGAAGACAGTAGAACTATGTACAGAAGATGAGGTAATCAGTCCCTCAACCTAGGAGCAGGTGCGAAGAGCACCATAGTCGTGGAGATTCTCCACGACTACGGTGCTCTTCGCACCTACTGCTAGGTTGAGGGACTGATTACCTCATCTTCTGTACATAGTTCTACTGTCTTCTAATTATGTCCTAGAATTTGTATTGATAAAGTCATTGGATGGCGAAACGTCTACAATAAAGATACCCAGATGTTGCACATGTGTCTTAATCTCAACTTACCAGCCTGATAAGAAGATCTAAAAAATTGTATTATGAAAATAGATTACATAACATCAAAGGTGATATGGAAAAAACCTGGAAAACTCTATCTGAAATTCTTGGTACTAAAAAGTTATCGAAAAACAAAACAATCAAACTAACAAAATCAGATGAACTCCCACTCACACCAATTGAAACAGCAAACAAACTCAATGTTTTCTTCTTCACCATAGGTAATAATCTAGCAAACAAAATACCAAGCGCAAGCACCCGTCCATCAGACTACCTCATAGGTACCTACCCAAATACGCTATTCCTAGCTCCAGTCCATTCGCTGCCTGACCACGGTCGAGTGAGGTTGTGCGCTGCACCCCTCTGCTGTTCAGGCGAGCTACCTTGTATCAACATGGCGCTGAGTGTGAGGAGGCGCGTAAATACCATTGGTATTGAGCTGCTTCGTGGGGCGATTTCACCCTCTTCAGTGCAAGTCTTACTCCCAACAATCATTAGGGAGACCTATGGAATCCAGGACGATGAGGTGTATGGTGTAGCCCTGAATGGGGCTTATAGAATCTTCGTCAAACTGAATTCCACGTCCGTGTATGAGTCTTTGGTGACGAGGTTCCAAGACGTGAGTCTTGACGCTACTCCAGCTGTGAAGGTGCGTTTGATCGACGTATCTCGCCACTTTACGTGGGTTAAGATACGTAATGTCCATTTGAGGCAGATGAGGCTGACATAAGGAGTGTTTTTGAGACATATGGAACCGTACATCTGGCACAAAAGGGCAAGTGGACAGCAGGTGCTTATCAAGGGACGTCCGGAGGGTACCTTTTCCCTGAAGATGACTCTGAGACATCCCATACCGTCTTACGTCGTGTTGGAGGACTTCAGGACGCAAGTTATGGTATCGTATGCCGGACAGAGACGTACGTGCAGAATATGTGGGGCGTACGACCATATGGCGGCAGAGTGCGTGAAGCGAGGAGGGCGCCAGCGCAAACTGGTGAAGCACCAGTTACCAGCGTGATAGCTGTTGAGAGCCCAGTGCGCAAGCAAGGGCCTGGGCGCTTGTGGAGTGAAGAGGTGGAGGATTCCAAAGAGGAGAATGGCATGTGTGAGGTAAGCTGTGATGTAAAAGGATCTGTTACTACACAAAGGAAAAGTACAGAAGTGCAAGTGCAGGAGGAGGTGCAGGCTATAGAGGAAGAGCTTCAGGAAGTGTTAAGGACATTGACACCGCCTGCAGAGGATGTTGTTCCTGAGCTGGTGAGAGACACGGCGGTGCCTGTAGAGGAATGTAAGGATAAAAAACATAGCAGGGTTGACGGGGCCAACTAGTAAGAGAGAGTTGTCGCCGTGTGCTGTGGAACGGGGCGTGGTGGAGGTAGAGGTTCATCGTGAGGGAACCTCTGAAGATAACATGGATGTGGAGGGCATCACGAGGAAGAGAGCGGCGGCGTCAGACTCAGATGATGTCCTGACGCCGGCGCAGAGGTCTGGGAGGAAGGAAGAGCAACGTCGAAGCAGTCACGATAAGAGGCATCGCAAAAAAGGGGGAGGGGTTGATGGTGTGAAGCCTTGTGCTGGCTCTGGGGCAGGAGGCCCTGGGATGAATGAAGAGAGGAGGAAGGGTTGGAAACTATAAAGAGGCCTTAGGTGTATGACTGTGAACGTAAATGGACTGTGTAATAGTGTGAAGAAGGAATGGTTTCGAATGTTTCTGTATAAATACAGGGTGGATGTAGTGTTCCTGCAAGAACACAATTTCAAGGAGGGAAGAGTGCTCGAGGTGGAGGGGTTTCAGGTCATGACTCTGCCATCTGCACGTCTGAAAGGTGGTGTGGGTATATTGATCAGGGAGGCAAGCCCGTTTGTGTTGCTAAGAAGTGAGGGGGGGGAGGGGGAAGAGTATTGCGCGTGGATGGGTGGTGGATGGGACAGCGGGTATCTTTTGTATGTGTGTATGCACCAGCGGAAAATGATGTGAGGGTAAAAAGGGATTTTGTATGTGAAGAACTAGTTTTCTTCTTACGTGGTTTACCTGCAGTGGCCGTCGTTGGTGGCGACTGGAACTGCGTTATTAGGAGGGCTGACGTGGAACCAAAAGGGGCGGGGCACGTGTCGGCGGCCTTGCGAGATCTTTTGAGGGATATTCAGTTGCGGGATGCGGTTGGAGGAGGGGCGTGGGAGGTAGAGCACACTTTTGTAAGACGGGGTTACGCTGCTAGGTTGGATAGGCTGTATATATCTCAAGGGGTTGGGTTGACATTTTTCCATACAATAGAAGTAGCTTATTCGGATCATCGGGCGGTAGTAGCAGAGGTGGTGTGGGAGTCACTAGCAGGTATATCTAGGGGATATTGGAAATTAAATACAAGTGTGTTAGGTGATGAGGAGGGGATAGAGGGATTTGCAACGCTGTGGGAGGGGTTACGTGCAGAGATAAAAGGGGTAGAGGATGTGGTGATGTGGTGGGATGGTGTGGCTAAAGAACGGAATTAAGCACTATTACGTAAAGGAAGGGAAACGTATCAATTCTTTAAAATATGGGCTTGCTAACTATTTGGAGGATAGATTACGGGGTTGTTATGCGAGGGGGGCGGTGGCGGGCACTTATCCAATGGACGAAATTATGGCAATTAAAGGGAGGCTGCGTGAGGTACAGGATGAGAGGTTCCAAGCGGTGAGGGTACAGGCGGGGGTGGAAGAGGTGTTATGGGGCGATAGACCTTCATCGTGCGTATTGCGTAGGCAGAAACAAAGACAGCAGGCAATGACTATTCCATGGTTGGAGGTTCATGAATCGATAGGAGGGTACAGGGAGGGGCAGGTCATACAAGCTACGGAAGGAATGGGGGCGTTTGCTGACAAGTGGTATGAGAAGTACTGGCAACGAGAAGGGGTAGAGGATGGGGGGTTTTAGAACAGGTGTGTGGGAGTGTGGTATGTCAGTTGCGTAATAGTGATAGGGAAGCACTGGGTGGGGAAATAACTGAGGGGGATAAATATGGAGGGCTTTAAGTGGAATGCGAAAGGGCAAAGCACCGGGAATTGATGGACTCCCGGCAGAGTTTTATCAGCAGCATTGGGAATTATTGAGGCATTTTCTGGTAGGTTATTAAATTGCATGAAGGAGAGAGGTGAGCTGGGTGAGAAGCAGGCAACGGCTGTCGTTTGTATTGGTACCGAAGGGTAAGGGGCAGCATACGCTTCGGGATTACCGGGCGATCTCGTTGTTATGCGCAGATTATAAATTGTTTGCAAAGATTTTGGGAAATCGGGTCAAGTGTGTGGTAGGGCGGGTGGGTAGTATCAAAAACTCAGTTTGGTTTGCCAGGGAGGTCCATGGTGGAGGGGCATGGTTACTTAGGGATTTCGTGGAGGCAAAAGGGGGGGGGAGGGAGGGAGGTTGGTGGCGCTCGATTGGCAAGGGGCATACGATAGAGTGGATCGGAAAGCATTGAAAGCCATCCTCAGGGGTCAGGGGTTTGGGGAAGAAATAGTGGGCTGGGTTGAGGCGTTGTATGGAGGTGCAATGGCGAGGGTACAGATTAATGGTCGATTGGGTGGGAAGATTGTAATGGGTAGGGGACTTAGGCAGGGGTGTCCTATGTCACAATTATTGTTTGCGTGCGTACAGGACCCCTTTTATAGATTGATGGAGCAGCGTATGTGTCACGTAGAGGGACCAGGGTGTGAGGTTGCGAGGGTTTTGGCCAGTTTTAATTGGGTATGTGGATGATACAACTGTTCTGATCAGGGAGGGGATGTCAATGGACACATTAGACGGGGTGTAGTACAAATGTTCGCAGGGGCAACTGGTATGAGGGTAAATTCAGATAAATCCATGGTCATGGGGTTAGGAGCTTGGGCGGGTAGGGTTGATTGGGGTAGTGCAGTTGTGAGGAGGCAGGTGCATTCGTTAAAAATCTGCGGTCTTATTTATGCAGACGATCTACCTGTGGCACGCATGGAAAACTCGCTTAGGATGGTAGAAGGATTCAGGGACGCTTGGGTGCATTGCGACCTTATCATTTGACCCTTGTGCAGCGTGCCATTGTTGTTAATATCTTACTGTATAGCAAAGTATGGCACGTGGCAGCCGTGTTCCCATTAACTGGGCCGGCAATAACGAACATACTTAGGAAGGTTTTTAAATTCTTGTGGGGTTCGAGCTGTGATTGGATTAAGAGGGATGTGGTAATGTTACCTGTAAGTAAGGGGGGGCTGGGATTGATGGACTTAAAGCGGAGGGTCAAATGTGTCTTCATTAAAAGGGAGGTGATGAGGGAAAGTGTGGGTGGGGGGGGTTTGGCCAGGATCCATAACAGATTGCAACGGATGTATACAGGAGTTGAGTTGCATGAGTGTGAAACTGTGTTGAGGGCTCTGGCGTGGGATCGAGAGCCAGCAAAGGTTAAAATGGTAGGTTGTGTAGATTGTTAGCCGGGAGGGTTGTAGCGCCTGTAGAGGGAATTTTCCCCATGTATGCATGGGGAAGTATATGGAATAGGTTGAGTTAGGATGAGGTTGCAACCTCGTGTTCGGGATGTAATGTATCGTTTTCTGCATGGCATTTTACCGTCGGGTGTGGTTCTACGGGATAGACGAGTCGTTGACGGGGGGGAGTGTGGGATATGTGGTGGGGAGGAGTCGGCTTTTCATGTAGTATATTTTTGTGATGGACTGAGGAGTGTCAAGGGGTGGTTAAATAGGGTGATAAATAGGATAGGAGGTAAAGGAATTTCTGTATTGAGAGCATTAAGTCTCGACGTGGGGGGTTGGGAGGAAAGTGTAATCAGAGCTGTGGGGTACATTATGGCAGATTATATCTATATAGTGTGGGGATTGCGGGGCAAACAGGTTACTGAGGTGAAGAGGAGGGTGTTAGCGTTAACGTTCTATAAAACGGTATGTAGAAATAAGGAAATTTATGGGAGGAGGTGGGTGAAGGATTTTTCAGAGGGATATAGGCAACTTACGTTACAGGTTTTATTAGACTTGTAATATACGAGGGAGGGGAGGGTATGATTGGAAAGTGTTGCTGGGGTAGGGAAGTCAGGGGTGAAAACAGGGTTGCCTCCCTGGTAATGGATAACAAAAGTTTTGCGAGAGTGTTGGATGAGTGATGCATGAGTGAATAATATGTGGACCACGGGTGCTTGCACCTGTGGAGCTGGCCAGTTTTTGTGTGAATGGACTTTATACTTATTATACATATTGTGTGTGGTAATATTGATTTACGGTAATGACATTGTATTTTGGGGATTTGCTATAATAATTGCACGTATTTGCTCCAACTTGTTTTCTAGGTGCCGTGCACTGCATAGTGTTGATGCTGTGATCATGCACGGTGTCCAGAGATATGATGTGATATGTTTGTATTAATGTCTGTGCATAATTGTTCGTCACTGGTGTTCTGCAATTCAGTTTTGTTTTGAGAGTAAAGAGGTTAATGCACGTCAGATAGTGTAATAAAGTTGGGCAACAGTGGTGTTATAGGTTTTTGTGGTTAGGTGCGTGCTAGGCACAGTCTTTATGTGTTACTTATGTCATGGTTATATTTTGTTGTATTGTACTGTTGTCAGTAGTACTATGTCATGTCCATATAAGCTGTATAGAGCTTGAATGTCATAGTTGAAGCTGTGTTATTGTTTTAACACTGGAATTGCATGTTTAAATGTGTAAAGGCTTACATGTGTTGGATTTTGAGACTAAGTTTATTCTTATGGTTTTGTAGTAATTTTGTATGTCTTTGTGACTTTTCTATATCACCATTGTTATGTAATACATATTGTTATGTAACTGAACCATTAGGACAATTACATAAATTAATGTTGGATCATTGCCGTGTGACTTTCGATTAGGCAACATTCATTGTTTATAGTATGTTAGGTTGTAAATAGTGGGGTGGTTGGATAACCACGGAGGGGGGGGGTAATATGTCTGTATAATATGTTCAGTGCAATGCATTGTATGGTCTGTAGTCGATTATTAAGTACCATTTCGAGGGATGTGTATATAAAAGTGTTGTTCATATCAGGTAATTCTGTTGGGTAGCTCCAACAGGTTTGGGTTAAGTGATAGGATGAGGGAGCAGGGAGGGGGGGGTGTACCCACACGGAGTTGTAAGTGTGGTGTGTAATATTAGATGTAGGGAGGATTGTGTTAATTATCGACTTAAATGAGTTTTCCATATTATATTTTGTAATGTCATGTTTTAAATAAAATATAAAAAAAAAAAAAAAAAAAAAAAAAAAAACTGAAACAGCAAACAAACTCAATGTTTTCTTCTTCACCATAGGTAATAATCTAGCAAACAAAATACCAAGCGCAAGCACCCGTCCATCAGACTACCTCATAGGTACCTACCCAAATACGCTATTCCTAGCTCCAACCAACCCCATTGATAGTTCCTGACTATGGAACTGAACTTCTCCAGGCCGAGGGACTGACAACCTCAAATTCTACGACTTCAAGGGTGATGGACTGATTACATCGTCTTCACATCTCTACTGTTCCTGCCTACTTTCTGTATTCGACTGAAGAAGCCTTCTGTGTAGGCGAAACGTTTCGGAATAAAGTTGCCTAACTGTTGCCTATGTGTCTTACCTACCAACCCCTTTGAAGTTACGCTCATCATAAACACCCTTAAAAACAAGGCAGGAGACATAAACAACTTGCCTGCTTTTACGTACAAAAAAGCTTCTCAAGTATTGTCACCAATTATTGCAACGCTCTTTAACAAATCCATTGAATCCTCCACCTTCCCAACAATCCTCAAAATAGCGATGGTTACTCCGATCCACAAAGGAGGTGACCAAGCTGACTTGAATAAGTATAGACCAATATCTAACTTACCACTGCTCTCTAAAATCTTTGAAAAATTAATTCATAGACGGATCTATTCCTACCTCGTCTCACACAACATATTAAACCCTTGTCAGTTTGGATTCAGGAATAATAAAAGCACAAATGATGCTATCATACACATGCTAGAACTAATATATACCGCCCTCAAAAAGAAAGAAGTCCCGCTGGGCATTTTCATTGATTTCCGTAAAGCTTTCGATACAGTCGACCATGAACTGCTGCACTATGGTATCAGAGGCCACTCCCTTAACTACCTAAAATCTTACCTTAGTAACAGAACTCAATGTGTGTATGCAAATGATGCAAAATCTTTCACCCAAGTAATCACAGTAGGAGTCCCACAAGGAAGCGTCCTCGGACCACTCCTCTTTCTCATCTATATCAGTGATCTACCGAATGCATCACAGCTACTCAAACCCATATTATTTGCAGATGACACTACATATGTCTTTTCCCACCCAAACACAGTCATACTAACAAACACAGTCAATGCCGAATTGCAGAAAATATCTGCCTGGATGATGACTAATAAACTTACCCAGAATGCTGATAAAACTTATTTCATTCAGTTTGGAAACAAAGCTGCAAATGATCCAATTAACATAACGCTAAATGGATCACCAGTCACAAGACTCACAGAGGAAATTTCCTAGGTATCCACCTTGACAGTAGCCTTAAGTTCCGGACACACATACAACAAATCACCAAGAAAATCTCTAAGACTGTAGGCATACTATCAAAGATAAGGTACTACGTTCCACAATCAGCTCTCCTGGCACTGTACCATTCACTCATATACCCTTATCTTACATATGGAATTTGTGCATGGGGATCAACAACATCCAATCACCTAAAATCCCTCATAACCCAACAAGAGGCAGCAGTGAGAATGATAACAAATTCCCACTCCCACCAGCATACTCCACCAATTTTCAAAAGTCTGAATCTGCTCACCATTAAGAACATCCATACTTATTCATGTGCCTACTACATACACAAAACAATACACGCAAATATAAACCCTCCACTCAAACTTCTCACCAACCTAAACAGGACACATGACAACAACACAAGACACAGATCTCTCTTTAATATACCTCGTGTCCATATCACACTGTGTAAAAACTCTATGCACATAAAGGGCCCCAAAATATGGAATTCATTACCAGAAGATATTAAAGTAACCCAGTCTGAAAATCAATTTAAGACTCTTCTCAAAAGCCACTTAATCACTCTAGACTAAATTCTAAACACTCAGTACCTATGTACTCCCACATCATAACTTCAACAATCACATTCAACCTTTTATCCATTGTTGACACGAATATAATTGAATCATTGTTTTCACAAAAAACATTTTTGATTATATAAATATATCTTTTGTCTTATACAAATTTTTATTCATTTATAATTAATATTGTACTGTACAACTATGAAATAATTACTATCCTACTGTACAACTATGATATACTCCTTAGTGTTAAGTAGTCTGTTAAGTTGGCCCATAATACCTAGGCATAATAGAGGCTCACTTTGTATTGCAACTCACTATTGCAAATATAAAATCTCAATGTACTGTTTGCAAAGATATAAAATAAATAAATAAATAAATAAATAAATAAATGTCGTAGTCAGGATCCGAAAGTTGTTGAACTTAATATTCAGTAAGTTTTTTTTTTTTTTTTTTTTTTTTTTTTTTTTTTTTTTTTTTTTTTGCTTTGTATGGAGGAGTCATAGATTGTGTTCAAGTTACTCGCTTGTATTTCCTCACTTGCCTGGCGCTGTGCTACTTGCAGCTGTCATGTTTGGCGAACTGGTCGCCTTACTGTTCAAGCAACCTGTTTTATTGCCCTTCTGGGCCAGAAGTTAATTAAGTTAGACATCTTTTATCAGTCAAATTCTAAGTTGAGTTCAGCCAAGCACACTACACACTTGTACACATATTACTCTTGTACTTTTTAGTACAATTACAGCACAATAACTTACCACCAGATGGTACATTTTTTTATTTTTTTTTACTGATACCACTTAAGTTAAAGTGAATATACAGTATATAATATATACATATTTTTATAAGCTACTCACCAAACAACGTGTATGAGCCTAATTCTTTATTTCTAAGTTCACGTTTGACTGTAAATATGAAACCTGGATACAACTTTTTATTAAGGTTACTATATACTTTTTTTTTGTAAGTTTTAGCTCCAGCAGAAGCCCAGTATGGTAGGGGATAAGTGCTCTTGAATTTTAACTAACCAACTGTTACAAAACCAGACCCAGGCAAGGCGGTGGAGAGGATCAGTTAGTTGACCGAGTATTATCTGCCAGATGTTCATGTTTATAGATGCCACATTCAGTAACAATCTTCCTGGGTTGGTAACCTACCTGGGTTGGTAACCTACCTGGATTGGTAACCCACCTGGGTTGGTAACCTACCTGGGTTGGTAACCCACCTGGGTTGGTAACCTACCTAGGTTGGTAACCCACCTGGGTTGGTAACCCACCTGGGTTGGTAACCTACCTGGGTTGCTAACCCACCTGGGTTGGTAACCTACCTAGGTTGGTAACCCACCTGGGTTGATAACCTACCTGGGTTGGTAACCCACCTGGGTTGGTAACCTACCTGGGTTGGTAACCCACCTGGGTTGGTAACCTACCTGGGTTGGTAACCCACCTGGGTTGGTAACCTACCTGGGTTGGTAACCTACCTGGGTTGGTAACCCACCTGGGTTGGTAACCTACCTGGGTTGGTAACCCACCTGGGTTGGTAACCTACCTGGGTTGGTAACCCACCTGGGTTGGTAACCTACCTGGGTTGGAAACCCACCTGGGTTGCTAACCTACCTGGGTTGGTAACCTACCTGGGTTGGTAACCTACCTGTGTTGGTAACCCACCTGGGTTGGTAACCTACCTGGGTTGGTAACCCACCTGGGTTGGTAACCTACCTGGGTTGGTAAACCACCTGGGTTGGTAACCTACCTGGGTTGGTAACCTACCTGGGTTGGTAACCCACCTGGGTTGGTAACCTACCTGTGTTGGTATCCTACCTGGGTTGGTAACCTACCTGGGTTGGTAACCCACCTGGGTTGGTAACCTACCTGGGTTGGTAACCTACCTGGGTTGGTAACCCACCTGGGTTGGTAACCTACCTGGGTTGGTAACCTACCTGGGTTGGTAACCCACCTGGGTTGGTAACCTACCTGTGTTGGTAACCTACCTGTGTTGGTATCCTACCTGGGTTGGTAACCTACCTGGGTTGGTAACCTACCTGGGTTGGTAACCCACCTGGGTTGGTAACCTACCTGGGTTGGTAACCTACCTGGGTTGGTAACCCACCTGGGTTGGTAACCTACCTGTGTTGGTATCCTACCTGGGTTGGTAACTCACCTGGGTTGGTAACCCACCTGGGTTGGTAACCTACCTGTGTTGGTAACCTACCTGGGTTGGTAACCTACCTGGGTTGGTAACCTATCTGTGTTGGTATCCTACCTGGGTTGGTAACCCACCTGGGTTGGTAACCTACCTGTGTTGGTATCCTACCTGGGTTGGTAACCTACCTGGGTTGGTAACCTACCTGTGTTGGTATCCTACCTGGGTTGGTAACCTACCTGGGTTGGTAACCTACCTGGGTTGGTAACCCACCTGGGTTGGTAACCTACCTGTGTTGGTATCCTACCTGGGTTGGTAACCCACCTGGGTTGGTAACCTACCTGGGTTGGTATCCTACCTGTGTTGGTATCCTACCTGTGTTGGTATCCTACCTGGGTTGGTAACCCACCTGGGTTGGTAACCTACCTGTGTTGGTATCCTACCTGGGTTGGTAACCTACCTGGGTTGGTAACCTACCTGTGTTGGTATCCTACCTGGGTTGGTAACCTACCTGGGTTGGTAACCTACCTGGGTTGGTAACCCACCTGGGTTGGTAACCCACCTGGGTTGGTAACCCACCTGGGATGATAACCCACCTGGGTTGGTAACCCACCTGGGTTGGTAACCCACCTGGGTTGGTAACCCACCTGGGTTGGTAACCCACCTGGGATGATAACCCACCTGGGTTGGTAACCCACCTGGGTTAATATGGAAGCAAATCTTTTTCTTCAAATATTGTATGTCTCTTTATTTACTCTACTGGTATTTGTTTACTCAGCCACTGGTGTTTGTTTTCTCAGCTACTGGTGTTTGTTTTCTCAGCTACTGGTGTTTGTTTACTCAGCCACTGGTGTTTGTTTTCTCAGCTACTGGTGTTTGTTTACTCAGCCACTGGTGTTTGTTTTCTCAGCTACTGGTGTTTGTTTACTCAGCCACTGGTGTTTGTTTACTCAGTCACTGGTTTTTTGTTTTCTCAGCTACTGGTGTTTGTTTACTCAGTCACTGGTGTTTGTTTTCTCAGCTACTGGTGTTTGTTTACTCAGCCACTGGTGTTTGTTTACTCAGCCACTGGTGTTTGTTTACTCAGTCACTGGTGTTTGTTTTCTCAGCTACTGGTGTTTGTTTACTCAGTCACTGGTGTTTGTTTTCTCAGCTACTGGTGTTTGTTTACTCAGCCACTGGTGTTTGTTTACTCAGCCACTGGTGTTTGTTTACTCAGTCACTGGTGTTTGTTTTTCAGCTACTGGTGTTTGTTTACTCAGCCACTGGTGTTTGTTTACTCAGCCACTGGTGTTTGTTTACTCAGTCACTGGTGTTTGTTTACTCATCCACTGGTGTTTGTTTACTCAGTCACTGGTGTTTGTTTAATCAGTCACTGGTGTTTGTTTACTCAGCCACTGGTGTTTGTTTACTCAGTCACTGGTGTTTGTTTACTCAGCCACTGGTGTTTGTTTACTTAGTCACTGGTGTTTGTTTATTCAGTCACTGGTGTTTGTTTACTCAGTCACTGGTGTTTGTTTACTCAGCCACTGGTGTTTGTTTACTCAGCCACTGGTGTTTGTTTACTCAGTCACTGGTGTTTGTTTACTCAGTCACTGGTGTTTGTTTACTCAGTCACTGGTGTTTGTTTACTCAGTCACTGGTGTTTGTTTACTCAGCCACTGGTGTTTGTTTTCTCAGCTACTGGTGTTTGTTTACTCAGCCACTGGTGTTTGTTTACTCAGTCACTGGTGTTTGTTTTCTCAGCTACTGGTGTTTGTTTACTCAGTCACTGGTGTTTGTTTTCTCAGCTACTG